>PVLD010036997.1:0-10569 GCA_004027595.1 Dinomys branickii
GATAAATTATGTACATATACCAACACCCTACAAAGAATATCATCATTATGTACTACATGCATGTACTAATAAAAAAATAAAATCGAAGAAAAATGTAGACTTTTGTGTTATTTTTATCAGTACAGCATCCTAGGATGATCCCTCTGCAAAAGCATGAATTTAGTAAGTTTTCACTCTGTGAAATCTTTTGATATGTCCTCTCCTTGAAACTTTAGTGATAGCACTTACAGGTTGCATGGAGGGCTTTAGGCCCAGTGCTCCATATCAGCATCATCCATTCTTGATAAATACATCAGATGAGTAAAAATAGTGTGATGGCTATATTAAATCTGCAGAAGCATGTCCTCAAGCCTGTACCTGTCTCCTGCTGCTACTTCTGCCCCATTACCACTTCTTCTGGAGCCTGGTATCGTCAAAACTGGTCACCCAATGTGGCTGTAAAATGAAGCTCTCTCAAGTGATTTGAAGGTAACAATATGAAATGGAATTACCATGATGAATTCTTACTATCTTGTCTAGTGAAACTCTGTATTATCTCTAATGTTTTATCCAATAATTATTTTCTTATTCTCTTTAATGGTTTAAACAATCTTCCATTCTTACATCTGGTAATCTGAGGAATGTAGTTCAGGATAGTGATATGTAATATAACAACCACTGTTAATTTGTATTCTTTTGTCTTGAAACCCTGTATCACTTTAAATGTTCTTGTTTTGGTTTGTTTATGTTTGTGATATTGGTATGCTGCTAGTGTTCTTTTGTTGTTGTTGTTCGTTTCTCACTACTCTCTTTAAAATAAAATTTTAAAAAAATGAAGTTCTCTTCAATACAACAGTATAACAATAACAATAATTGTTTCTTCTATCCTGAAGAAACAATTCCAGAATATTAAAGGGATTTTCTCAAAGGTACATAGTTGGGAACAGAAGAACATGGACTTGAACCGAGAAACATTATTGCATTATAGGAAGAATGGTTGAATTTAAAAAATATATTATGATAAAAGACGCATTGCCATTCATTCCCCTCAAAAGACTCCCTCTTTCTTCAAGTACACATGTTCCATCATTCCTACCACTTTTAAAACAATAATGTAAGTCTGCTTTCTGAGTGTCTTTGGGAACTGTGATCAAAACTCTAAAGAATAATACTCGAGTGCCATCAAAAGAAAAGAAATGCTCATAAAAACATTAGTGCATACTAATACACGTTAGGCACAGATCTGGTTCTGTGCAACTTCTGGATCCTTTCCAAAGTCAAAATGAGCAAAGTCAACAGTTTGAATCAATTGAGGACAACAATGCAAAATCAGCAAGGACATTGCTTCTATACAGATTCACAAAAGAGGACTTCAAAGAAGGTTGGGTAAGTGTGGATAAGTGTTTTGGGTAAGTGTATTGAAATGAGAGGGCGTCTTTGAATAGAGATTTATGGCAATGTGTCTTTTACTGTAATACATTTTTGAAATTTAATATCCACTGTATCTTTAATCATACCTCATATATGTTCCCAAGCCTTTATGTACTATACTATATCCTAAATACATATAAAAGTTTAAGTTGTCTTCTGTTTTTATTTAAAAGATAAAATAGCCAGAACATATTCACAAACACACAGACATAAACAAAACAACATAAAAACAATAAAAGCAATACAGAATTTCAAACAAGATAATAGGAAATTAACAATGCTTGTTGTATTACTATTGTTAACTTGTCTTCTTTAAAGAATTTTATCATCTCAAAATGAGAATCATAAAAAAAGGAAAATCATAGATGCAAAAGGCATAAACCTAAATGAACAGATTCATTTTAATTAAATTATAACTTACTGAAGGTATAGAAACAATGATTTTCAAAACAAAAATGATGACTTAAAGAATTTCATTGTTTTTAGTTTTTTCATAAAAAATTTAGCATAGATACTTGGTGATATCACAGGAATTGACCAATATTGGTGTAATATTTAAGCAGTATGGCAAGACAGTGAGGGAAGGATTTGGAAGCAGGAAATCTTTTAGGGATACCACAGGAGCAGGGCATTACACAGTACAGACCTTACACTGTGGGTGGTCATTTTACTGACAACCCAGCTCAAGTGGAAGCAGAAAACAGGGCAGGTAAATAGTACACCTTCTGGAGAGTCTAGTGTTAAGATTGAACCTTATAATGTGCTCTGTTTCTAGGCAAGCACTATGACAGGCTGCAAAAAACTTAAATGCATTTTTAATTATTTGGGGCACCTCATATCTTAGCTAAGCTGTCAGTGTAGAAAATCACAAAGTAATTACAAATACTTTCACTGTACTTCTAAATTTGGCAATAAATAGGATGAATCACAGTGAGACATCAGTGCTTTTCAAGTTCTATGCAGAACACTGAGAAAGGCAATTGTGCAAAACAAAAGCCACTGAAAAGCAGGTAGCTTCAAGGAATAAGTCTTAAGGTGAGGGGCTAAGGTGCACATACTTTTGAAAAAAATTGTTGGCATTATAAAGATCAAAAGACAAAGTAAATTAATCTACATTTGCGCATAATGCTACAAAAAGTCACTCATAACTACACTCCATTTTTTCCCTGCAGACTAAGCTTTTAGAAAGCCAATAAGGAACCTATTTATGTGTCTTAGCTCTGACTGCCACAATAAACTACCATAGACAGGTAGACTTAAACAATAGACATCTACTTTCTTACAGTTGAGGCTAGAAATTTGACCTTAGGATTTGGGGATTCTTGAACTTCGGATAAGGATTTTATTACTGGTTTGCACATGCCTTTCCTCTATGCTCATGTTCTCATTTCTCTTCCACAAGTGTGCTCTTTCTTTCTTGCTCCCTTCTTCCATTCTCCATCCTTCTTCTTGCAATACTACTAATTTAATCATGAGTTCACTACCCTCATGACCTAACCTAACACTGAGCACCTCCCAAATACTCATCTGAAAATAATACCACATTAAGAGTTAAGTCTTCCATGCATGAATTTGTGTGACATAGAAAATAATCAGTCCTTAACACCCTTTTCCCAATTATTATTATGTTTTCAGAAATCATAGTAGAAAATTCCCCAAATATGAAAGAACAGTTTAAAAGCCAGTTTTTATAGCATTATTTATTAAAGAGGCTGTTTTTCTTTCAGTGAACATATTTTGTCCCCTTTGTCAAAGCTAAGGTGGCTGAGTGTGTTTGTAGTTGTATCTGCACCTTCTAATATACTTCACTGATCCTCAGGTCTGTTTTTTTGCCAGTACCATGCTGATCATATCACAGTACCTTTGTAGTATAATTTCAAATCTGGGATTGTGATGCCTCCTGCTATGCCTTTGTTCTCCAGAATTGCTTTTGCTATTCTAGGTCTCTTCTGTTTCCAAAAGAATTTTAAGAATTTCTCTAGTTCGGTGAGGTGGTGATAGTAGACATCCTTGCCTTGTTCCTGATTTTTAGAGTAAAAGCTTTCATTTTTGTCTGTTTAGTATGATGTTGGCTGTTGGTTTGTCATACATGGCTTTTATCAGATTACAATAAAGACCATCCATTTCAATTTTCTGTAGTGTTTTTGTCATGAATGCATGTTGGACTTTGTCAAATGAGTTTTCGGTGTCTTTTGAGATGATCATGTGATTTTTCTTTTTTTCTTTGCTGATATGGTGTATTACATTTATGGATTTGCATGTGTTTAGCCATCCTGCCATTCCTGGAATAAATCCCACTTGTCCATGGTGTTTTTATCTTCCTAAAAATTTGCTGCGTTCCGTCTGCTAGTATCTTACTGAGGATGTTTGCTTCTATGTTCACTAGGAAGATTGTCACATAGTACTCTTTTTTGGTTGTCTCTTTCATTTTGTTATTGTTGAAATACTTGCCTCCACGACTGACTTACTGAGCTACTCCTGCTTTTTTCTGTGTTTCTATTGCATGGAGAATTGATTTCCATTCTTTGACTTTCAGTATATGAATTTCTTTTTGAGTTGTGTTTCTTCTACACAGCATAATGTTGGATCTTGTTTCTTGAGCCATTCTCCCAGTCTATTTTGATTGGTGAATTGAAGCCAGTTGCCATGGCAGTTATAACTGACATATATTGGCTTACCTTTGTCATGTTATTTTATTGCTATTTATTCCCTACTTTTCTCCTCTGTTTAACTGCTTGTTCTACCTGGTGGTTTGTTTCTACTGTTCTTCGTATTAGGGTCATTTTTATCTCTGTCAAGACTATCTTTCACTACTCTGTGTAGTGTTGGTTTGACGGTCATGAAGTTTTTCAGCTGTTCTTTTCACAGAAGTATCTTATTTCTCCATTAATTTTGAAAGATAGTTTTCCAAGGTACATCAATATAGGTTCGAACTTAGTTTCTTTCAGGACTTGAAATATTTCATGCCAAGCTCTTCTTGACTTGAGGGTTTGTACTGAGAAGTCTGTCATGCTTCTGATGGGCTTTGCTTTATAGGTGATCTATTTCTTTTCTCCAATAGCTTTTAATATTCTGTTTTTGTGTTGAATTTCTGGGACCTTGATTATTATATATCTGGGTGTAGGTTTATTTGGTTCATGGATAATTGGAGTTTTATATGTCTCACTTAAATGTGTATCAGGTTATTTTCCCATGCTTGGTAAATTTTCCAATATTAGTTCTGCATATAATCTTTGCATGTTCTTTGTGTTGACTCCTGCTTTTTCATTGACACCAATCAGTCTTATATTTTTTTCTTTGTATCATCTTATAAATGCTGAATAGCTTTTTCTTGATCCCTTCCTATTTTTAGAAGATTTTACCTTTTGTGTTCTCTAGCCATGATCCTGTCTTCAAGGCCCCAAAGACTATCTTCAGTTTTGTTGAAGAAGTTTTCTCAGGTATCTATAGAATTTTTAATTCCCTAGATAGCTGTTTGAATATGTTTCATGCACTTTATTTCTTTCTTGTATTGGTCTTTCATGATTTACAATGTTTTTCTATGTCTCTGTTTTTCTAATCTATGTCTACTCTATTTTTTTAATTTTTTTAATTTTTTTATGTGTACTCTAGATTTCCTTAGTAAATCTTTCATTATGCTTGTCATTTTGTTTTTTACCTGATTATTTCTGGTCTGGTTTCCTGTATATCTTCATGGATTTCTTTCAATAGTTTGAATGTTAACATTTCAGTAATTTCATGTGTGTGTCCCATTCCTCTGTCTTGTCTCCTGGAATTTTAGTGGGTGAGTTAGAGGTCTCAGCTTTCAGTTTTCTTCTTTGTCATGTCATTTTATATTTTAAAAATTTATTTTGTTTTCTGTGTTTATTCTTGTCAGATTTGTAGTAATAGCTTTATCAGTAGTATGAAGACCTCTGTAGGAAATATCTATTCTTCGGGGATGTCTTCTATGTATACAAGGTTCTTCGTTTATGTCTGTCCCAAGATTGTACCTTCTCAATTTATTAAGAGTAAGATGTTGGTTCAGTCTTCAGTCCTTTGGGGATGAGATGTGGTGAGGTTATTTCTCCAGAGCTTCCCAGTATTATTACAGACATGAGAACAACTGATTACAGCATATGAAATCCTATCAAAAATAGTAAGATTTGCAATAACAATAGCATCAAGCACAGTTTAGAAACTGACAAACTATGGTAACCATTATTGTATCTTTGTATCTTAAACTACAATAGCAAAATCTAAAGTTATATAACAGAACTCATAATAACTTGGAAGCTTGTTTGCAAAGCTTTTCTCCTTGGTATACTGTTTACTCTGTGGTGGGAAAGTTTAAGGATAGTATATAAAACAGAGGTAACTGAAGAGAAAATATAAGAAAAGGTGGAGGACAAAGGATTATCACAGAAGCTTTGAGAAAATAGAGAAGAGGGCAGAAGAGAAGGAATGAAGGAGTAAGGGATTAGTAAAGTGAACCAGGAAAATCGTGGACATTATTCACTCGTATGAAAATATGATTAAATATAGAGAGATAAACTGAGCAAAGTAGATAACATGAATAGATTAGCACAAACATATAGTTAATATACCAAAAATAGGAAAGGAAATAAAGAAGAAAAATAAAGTTAAAGGTAAAATTCCTTTGCTATCCACCAAGTGCCCAAAACTACTGAATAACACTGCCAAGCCTAAAGCAGGGTTTGTCCTGAGTTTTAGGCTGACCTTGTCCTACACCTGTGGGGGCCTGGGGTGAGAGTCTTCAGCTGGTATTTTCTGTATGTCCCTTAGTAGTCTGCCCACTCACTATCCTGTTTCCCTCAGAATCTCTCTCCCCTTTTTTTGTGCTGCTTTCCAATAGAGACAGGTAGCTGTTCCTAGTCCTGTTGACAGGTGACTCCTCCTGGTCTTTGCTCAGCCTTTTCTTTTCCTCTTCCACTAGCCAGTCTCTATCCTCTCAGGTCATTTATTTTAGGGTGTGGTGTGTTCTGGCCCTCTGCTCCTAGAGTTCCCATCCACAGATAGTTAGTCCCAATTCTTACTCCTCTCCTGAGGGAGAACTAATTTCCAACTTGTTGCTTTCAAAGGTCTGACCCCATGATGTCCTTCCACTGTAGTCTGTAACTTCATCAGACTGGTGAGGTGGGGTAGGGTGCTGTGTGATGCCTGTTTGCTCCTTCCCTAGTGTTGGGAATGCTCAAAGCTACACAGTTCCAGTTTAAAGCTGTTTAATTCCCATATCTCTCTAGCCACAGATCATGGGGGAGGGGTTAGTTGCTCCATTTACTATGCAAACCTGTAGTCTTTAATCTTATTGCTAGAGGTTCGAGTTAGTGCTATGGTACACAAAAGAAAATGGAAGATAAGAAAAGAAAAGAAAGAAATTAAAAGGAAAGGAAAAGAAATAGAAAAAAAAACCAATGAATGTGGCCATTTAATCAGGGAGAAGTTCACTAATTGCTGTGTGTGTTGGTGAAATTCACTGCTGGGCTGAAGGGTAGTCTTGAAGAAGGCAGAAGTAGGGGATCTTGTATCTCAAGTCTCTCTGGTGGGGCGTAATTTAGCCACACTATTGTTTTATATTTATTTTGTTCTTCTTTCAAGATTCCAAGTATGGTGGACAGTCATCTTAATCCAGGACTTACTGACAGCCACATAGACTGCCTGAGCATTTTATTAAGTCTTTTATCTATATTTTGCTTGATCTGTAAGGAAGTATTTTAAAAATTTATGTTCTAAATATTTCTACTATATAGAATAAATGCATACATTTCTAGATAAATATGAATTACATAAATTGAATATAGAAGATACAAAGACTCTGAATAGATTGACAATGGGCCATGAAATAGATAGTAATAAAAGCCCTAACAACTAAGAATTCCAATAGACTCACCATGGACTTTTACCACAACTTCCTGCAATATCTAGACAATATTCTCTGAACTCTTCCATGAAATAAAAAAGGATATAATACCATCAAATTCATTCCTGGTAGCTAATACAAAATGCTGAGATGGACTCAACCAAAAATTAAAGAGAGTAAAGAATATATTGGGAGAGAAAGACAGACAGACAGAGAGAAAAAAAGAAACAAACAAACAAACAAAGGGAGGAAGGAAGAAAGGCAGAGAGACAGACTATAGACGAATTTCTTTAGTGAACATAGATGCAAAAACTCCGAACGAGGTACTTGCAAAAAGAATTTAACAAAGCATTAAAGATTATGACCAAATTTGCTTCATCCAGGAATACAGGAATGGTTCGATACATATAAATAAATAATTCTAATATATTCCAAAACATTAGCAAGGATTAAAAACAATATTATCTGAATATATGCTTAAAAATCATTTGATAAAATTCATCATCCATTCATGCTAAAAAGCCCTAACAAAAACAGGTATAGGATGGCCCTGAATCAAGGCCAGCAGTTTTCTGAGGCTGTTGGTTTCAAGCAGGAGCCTAAAGTGGTATCTTTCTATGGTCTCTTGTCCATTTCAGAACTTTCGAAATGTAATGGTCAATTCATTAGAAAGAAACAAATAACTAAATTATTCCACCCAGCCCCCGTAGTGTGCCAAGTGCTCCGCCTCATCCCTGGAGCTCTGCCCTGCCTCTGGGGTATGCCAGGCACTCTGCCCAGCCCCCAGGGCATGCCAGGTACTTCGCCTCATCCCTGGAGCTCCACCTGGTCCTTGGGATGTGCCAGGCACTCTGCCCCATCCCCGGAGCTCTGCCTGGCCCCCAGGGCATTGCAGGCACTCTGCCCCAGCCCTAGAGCTCTGCTCGGGCCCCCATGGTGTACCAGGTGCTCTGCCCGGCCCCCCAGGATGGCCCTGAAGACTCGCCTGAGCCTATAGATGTGGACACACTGACAGAGCCTGGCGGTTCTCTGTGTAACCCCGCCTACCCGATCAGACACCCCACGGCTGTGAGGGCTTGCCAAAGGGTGCTTCTCCACCTCCTGCCATAGTAATTTGTGTACAGCCACGTATAATACAGCATATTTAGAAGCAGCCAAGTCTCTGCCTTAAGTAAGAGCATGAGGGAGTAAATAAACCAAAAGTGCGGTTATTACAAGTGGGAAGACCACTGAGAGGGTGGTAAAACAATGGAGGTGAAGTGGAGAAAATTGATTAATTGAACAAGCCATCATCTATATAACTAATATAGACAAAGATAACATTATGCAATACAATATTCAGTGGTAACCCCCTACTATTTTCTCTGTAATTTGGTATTTCCTTTATTGTTTTTGTGTTAACAAATGCAAAGACAACACTATGTAATACAGCATCCAGTGATGGTTCCTATTGTCTCTTCTGTAATTCGGTATTTCCTTGATTGATTTAGTTACAACAAATATGAAGATAACATTATGTTATACAGCATCCAGTGCCAATTCCCTAGTATCTTCTCTATAACTTGGTATTTTCTGTACTGTTTCTGTGTTATTCTGGGTTCTTTTGTCTTAAAAAAATAAACGGGTATAGGAGAACTTTACTTCAATCTCATAGCAATTCATGAAGAACCTACTTCAGACCTCTTGCTATATGAAACACACCTGAAAGAATTCCCTCTAATGTCAGAAACAAGAGAATCCTTTTCAGTCTCACCACTTCTTTTCAATATGGTGCTCAAAAATTTAGCCAGAGCAATTAAGCAAGAGCGGTGAAAATTAGAAAGGCAGAATTCAAACAATTCTTATTCAGAAACAACATGATCAATTACATACATGATCCAAAAAAATCCCAGAGCAACTCTTAGAACTAATAAACAAGTTCAGCAACATGAAATAATACAAATCATTACACAAAATTCAATAGCATTCTTGCATATCAATTGTTAACACCCCTAGAAAAAAGTCTGGAAAACAATCCCATTCATGGTAGCTTCAAACAATTAAATGCCTAAGAATGAAACTAACCAAGAAAATGAAAGACCACTAAATAAAAAGTATAGTACACTGAAAAGGACACTGAAGAGGACATTAGAAAAAGGAAAGACATTTCCTGTTTCGGGATAGGCAAAACCAATAGTGTTAAAATGCCCATATTATAAAAATTGATGCATACATTCAATGTAATTCCAATCAGAGTGCCATCAGCATTCTTCAGAAAAATAGAAATAAAATTTACATGGAATTGTAAGTGACCCAGAATATCCAATGCAATCCTAAGGAACAAGAATAAAGCATAAAGCATTACAGTCCTCATTTCACATTATACTTCAAGGTTAAATTTTAAAAGCAGCATTTTAGTGGCACGAAAGTAGTCAGAGTTATCATTGGAATGGAATTGAGGATTCAGAAACAACCCCAGGAACCTTCAGCCATTTGATTTTTGATGAAAGTGCCAATAACATTTGCTAGAGAAAAGATAGCACCTTTAGCAAATGGTGCTAGGAAAATGGACTATAGACATGCAGAACATTGTATCTAGAACCATGTGTCTCACCTGTACTGAAATCAAACCGACATGGCTGAAAGATCTAGATATTAATACAGAAACACTACAGCTGCTGGAAATTATAAAGTAGGTAAACTCTTGAAGACATAGGCACAAGCAAGAACTTTCTGAACAGAGCCCCAATTGCACAAAATACACCAAGAATCAAAAATTGGGATGATATCAAAATAAAGAGCTTGGACTTCTGGGAAGATTGAAAAGTGGTAAAAAGTGGAGAAAGAACCCTTCTGAGAGTTGCCATCCACACAGGGGAAAAGAGCAACATGAGGAAGACAAGAATATAGAAAGTTGGTCCCCTGGACCCAGGAAGGATGTGAAGTGAGAATTGAAGCCCACAGGGAGAGCAAAGAGAGGAACTTCAGTGAAGAAGGAGGTAACTAGAGGAGCCTTCTCCCTGAGTCCCAACTGCTGGCAATATCAGAAACTACCATGGAGAATGGCAGCAGTGGAAGGGAACAGTGGACATGGACTAACCTAGATGAGGGTGACTGCCGTGTTCTCTGTCTGCAGGTAAAGAAGCTTCCACCCAGATTTTAGAAGGCCTAGGAGGCCAGGCAGTGTGCCTCTGAGAGTTTAACTTTTCATTTGTACAAGGTCTCACAGCTAAGAGTTTGCCTTAAATCTCAGGAGGCTTGGGATTTGGACCCTTCAACAAGACTGAAACTGTTGGCAACCCTTAGAGATGGACTAAAAT
>PVLD010036998.1:0-10569 GCA_004027595.1 Dinomys branickii
CAATAAACAACATCCCAGGAGGGCATGTCTTTTTTACTCCAAGATATAGAACTGCTGAGTCACTTGGCCAAATATCTAGACTTCCCAAACTGACACAATGTATCAACATAACAATTGGTTTCAAGAGAATATAGCTTGGAAATTATTGATTTAGCTATTATATTTTTTCCCTTAGAATTGCCTGCCAGAGACGTGCTGGCTACTAAATATGGTTTCATATTGTTAAACAAGATGGAGTCCCAGAATCCAATTGCATTTTTTTCTGATTAAATTACCAAGGCAAGCAATAGTTTCCTTATTTTTTCTGTTGGCTGGTTTGTTTGTTTTTCAAGACAGCATCCCATTATGTACTTCAGGCTGGCATTAAACTCACTAAGTGGCACAGGTCGGCCTGGAACTCATGGTAATCCTCCTGCCTCAGCCTCCCAAGTGCTGTGATTCCAAGCATATGCCACTATACCCAGTTCCTCGTCTTAAAGATAAACACTGCTAGTGATTCATAAACTACCTTAATACCCTATTCAACCCTTAAGTCACCTTTCTCATTAAGACTCTTTCTTTAAAATTACTGTAAATTGAACAAGGTGACATGCACCTGTATTCCTACCTTCTCAGGCATGAGGGAGAAGGATCACTTTGGTCTAGGAGTTGGAAGTCAGCTGGGGGAACATCTCAAAGAAAAAGGAGAAAGAAAGGAAGAAAGGAAGAAAGGAAGAAAGGAAGAAAGGAAGAAAGAAAGAAACAAAGAAAGAAAGAAAGAAAGAAAAAGAAAATCCTGATTTCTTTTTGTAATGTAAGTTTATTTGTTCTTACGTCTATCTACTTCTTCCTTTATTAGCATCTCTACTTTCCTCTGTTCTTATCCTTTATGAAGTAACCAATATTCTTACCTTCTGGTTTGGCTGCTGTGGGAGTGTAAAGATAGACTTCCAGTAGGTCCAGGCAAAAAACACAAAGATGGCATGGTAGAGTATGAGGTAGATAACTGAAATTTAAAAAAATGAATTGATATTAATTTTTATCCATTTTAAGAGTTCAAAAAGATAAAGCTCAATGACAAATTTCTATCTTGTTTCCCTATTACCACATAATTTTCTAGTGTATTAAGATATACTAATTGTTACCATTTTCCCATGCAATGAAATAAGTCAAAATGCCAGAATTTGAGCCAGGGACCTTCTAGAACCTGTTCGTTTTACACATTGCCCTGTGATTTTGTGAATACTTGGGAAAATGTCCTTAGTGACAATATATGACAAACTGCTTTAACTAAATGTCATTATCACTGCCACTGTGTGATAGTTACATAACTATCATTATATAAATCATGATAGTTATATAATTTGCACACTTTAGAGTTTACAACATGCTTTCATATACTGCATATTATTTCATTTTTTCAACAACTTTGTGAGATATCTAATAGTATAGGATAGTTAGTTAATTACTGGGGTACATGATTAACCAACATAATACAGTTAATCAATAATGGAGCCATTATTCTGGTCTTCTGACTCTAAATCCCAAAGTCTCAAAGACTATGCACTTTTGAAGATAAAGTGTATCTCCATAACAGTTGTATAAATGGTCAGTGACTACCTTTCTTTTCGTACTCTTTGCCTCTTAATTAACTCTTTGATATGGAAAATTTTGTTATTGTCCATATAAGTGGGTATAAAAGTGAAGGTCAGGTTACTGTTTCATTGTAAGTCTTTGAATGGTATGGTCTTTTTACCTTAATCTACTAGAAGGATGTCAAGAAAAAATGTGATTCAATATTAAGTTAACAGGGCCATGTCTCTCCTACATTTGTGGCTAAATTATAAAAAAATGCCTTCCTCTTTTTGCTCATTGTTCCTAGTCCCACAGTACTAAATCTTTTATATGTGCTTGATTTTTTAAATTATTAAATCTCTTTTTATAATCAAGCAATGCAAAGTAAAAGGTAAATGTCCATCACACACATTCTTCCTACCTCCTCATCCTAAGGTATAACAACTTTTCAAAAGAACTACAATGAAAAATATTTAAAATACTGAAAAAATCCATGTTTAATGTATGTATATACTTATATAAATATAAAATGTGGAGATCTAAGATAATGCACAAGTCTTTTGTAAAGCAATACATTCGCAAAGTTCAAAATTTAAAGATAGAGAGAAATATACAGTCAAGTCTCTTATTTATCCTTGTCCCTTACCCACCAAAGGTCTCTTCTCTGGAAGAATTCAGTGTCACAAGGCCTTGACTTGCTTGTGTGTCCTTTCAAATGTGGTGTTCATAAAACCACCTAAGTAGGACATTTTTCACAAAACAGTAGTATTCTGTACACACAGTTTTGCAGCATACTTCTTTTACTTTAAATTGGAGATTATTTTACCGAATATAAGTTAGGTATGAGTGAAACTTAGTGAACTTTTTCAGTTTTATTTTTTTCATTTAAAAAATTTCAGTGAGTATTTTTAATGAATTAGTCTTTGTACAAAACAAACATGGCAGTAATTTAAAACATCAACCTTAGTTTCAGTTATTGCTGATATGATTTTCTTAAAACTGACATGCATTGTTGGTGTGTCCTTACTTTATTTTCAACAGTCACTTGGTTGCCTTTGATCAAGTTCTGTAAACCTTTTCAGAAGAAAAAGTAGAAACATACTTGCTCCTGAGTGTGATAAAACACTTTACAAAGCTAAGCAGGTAACATAATTAATTGCCTCTTGTTCCCTTGTTCATTTGGCTAACTTCTTTGTTAAGTGTTAATTCTGATAGTTACTTCCACTGGGGAGTACTTCCTAAAGTACCCACTTAGGTACGGTTTCCCCATACTGAGCATACAAAACTTGAGTAAATTTTACTAATTTTCTCGCTGCTCCAGAGCAGAAAGTAACTTCTTTCGTTGTATCCCCAGTACCTAGCACATGGTTAGCATTGGCTTAGTCTTAGAACGTTTGCTTAGCATGTGCAAGGCCCTGGGTTCCATGTCCAGCACAAAACAGAGAAACACAGAAAGAAAAGAAATTGTCTTAGGGTAGCAGTTCGCACAGGCCAGGTATGCCCTCCTATCTGTCATAGGTTAAGGAACATATCTCCATCAATCAATAAATGTCCAAGTCCTCACCCAGCATCTGCCTCTCTAAATCCTAGGAAATAGCCCTCCAAGGTTAAGAGACAATTCAGACCACTCAAATGCTTGAGAACTAAACTCTTACACTTGGCAGTATTTTAAGGGTACTGACTGTATTTTTTATTTCAATAATTTAGATAAGAATTATGGGGCTTTAACTTGGTCCAGGTGGTAAGGCACATTACTGAATGGTTTACTTATGGTATTGGAAAAATCGGGTCTTGTTTCTGTATTCTAATAGTTCACAGGTTATGTATATTTATACATCAGCAAAAAATTAAGGACCTTGAGGTTAAAAAAAACTAAATCATATATATTCAGTAGGTTGGTGAAACAGGCACTGTACATTTTGTAAAAATGTTAGAGTTGGGGGAAACCGAGAGACATACTACTTCACTGACCTCATTAATGGAGAGGTAACTGAGGCCCAGACAGGGCAAGTGAAGTGATCAGGGTTACACAAAGATGACATAGCCACAGTGGAACTTGAATCTAGAATTCCTCACTCCCATTCCAGAGCTCTTTTCCTTATGGCAGTGATCCTCACATTTCAGTTCCCATCCAAAGCACCCAGAGAGGTCATTAGAATGTACATTGTCAAGCCAATGGTTCTAAGTCAGTAATATGAAATGAAATCAAGAATCTAAGAACTCTCTGTGGTCATTCATAGGTGTAAGAACTATGAGAAAGGAAATAGGGCTGGAGACCTTTCTGTTATCCAGACTACCATACCAAGAAGAAAGCTCTCATTCAACATCTTGGCGGGTAATTATTACATTTCTGCCAATACACTGAAATGAGTATTACTGAACAATGGGCTGGCCTCATTGCTGTGCAGATAGTTAGACATTAGAAATCTTAGGGACAAGTAAGGAATGGAGTCCAAAATAGCATAAATTGACAGTTAAGTAAAGAAACAAATACACCAATGTATAATACATTTTTATTCTTTTCTTAGGTCTCAGAAGTAAAGCCATCCTTCAGAGCACATTGACATTTTAAAGCTACACATTGTGCATGTTCCTTCTGATACTTGGCCATCTGGCAAACTAACTCCAGCACAAGGCACACTGCATTCTTAAAGGTCATCGCCTACAGTTCAGTTCTTTAAAGACCCTTCCCCACCAATACATTGTGAGATGGTGATTTGAGGTAAATGTCCCCCTCCACTTCCTTAGAGCTAGTTTTGAATAAATACTTCTACCTTTCCACCATAACAAATGATTTGCTTTGGTCGGTAGCAAGCAAATGAACCTGAGCATATGAACCCGATAGGGCAAGAGAGACGCTGTACAACTCCATTTTAGAACTTACGTAAGCATTAGATGAGCTCAATTCTCCACTCTCTCCCTATAGCTAACAAAGGGAGAATAGTTATAAAATGAGAAAAGCATAGCTAAAACAAATTGTAGGTAAGCTAAAATTTAACCATACTAACAAACCCCTGGGAAATGTAAACCTTGTGACCATGATGTGGCTTTTTTGTAAAATTCCTAAATGAGGTGATGTGGTTACCATGGTTACTTGTAAAAGTAGAAAAACCCAATACAAAGTTCTCTGGTCACCTACATCTTGTTTTTATGACTCTTGGTCAGTGGTGTCAGTCATGCACTTCAATAAAGCTTTGTTCGTTCCCACATTTTGGCTTAGTACCTGTCTCATCGAATCTTGCCATAACAAACCTGAGTGGAAAATGAGATGACTGGGTTTGAAGTTTGGATCTGCCATTTAATAACTCTGTTCTTGAGAAGCTGGTTTAACCTTGACAATATTCATGTGTGTATATATGTGTAAAATAATATATATGTATGTGTGTGTATATGTACATATATATTACATCTCTATATAATATAGACTTGAAGATATGTGTAGGTAACATATATAAAATGAGGATAACTGCTTATTAAGGCCATTGTGAGAATTGACTTAAATGTGTAGAAGTATCTGATATATTTTAATAATTTAATAAAGACTATTTTTGCTCAGCCTTCCTTCCTCTTATATATTAGTAATTTGTTTTCCGAGATATTATGACAAAAACTACACAGAATTCAGGGGCAGACACATCATGACTTTGTTTGAAAAGAGAATGTTTTGTTTTAGTACTCTTCTTGATGTCTACTCCATGATTTTGCTGATTCATTCACCTAGGGGATAAAGAAATAAACAAGGCAACATCTTCTGGGGAATATTTGGACAACTGGGATATCATTATTCTGTATGTATAATTTTGATTAAATACAGCCCATTGTGTCTATGTTGTCAGAACCATTCACAGTGGACTCTAATTGGAACAGACAATCTCTACTGCATACATGATGGTAGAGATTGGTGAATCAATACACACTGGCTGGGGAGGTGCAGGGGTTCTACCAATGACAGGTTGCTTTCCTTAGAAGGTGTCACCTTTTGGTGATGCAACCAATAAATCCTCTCTCTTATTAATATGATATTGACCTGATTTATTTTAATAGCATAACGTTTCAAGTCATAGTGGACTTTAGATGCTACTTGGAATAGGATCTAGGAGATACATTAATCTGCTTTACATTATTATTAAAAATCTATAACATGGCTTTTGTCTGAACACCTGAAGTAACTGGGAACATATCATCTCCTGGGACAGCCTGGGGCAGCCCTACTGTATAGGAATGTGCCTACTACAGCTCTTTCTGATTGATCCGAACTTTGGGATGTGTGGAAAAATCAGATTTGCTTAAAAACAAAGAAATCTATATCCAGACAAATAAAGATCTCTTACAAGTCAATAATAAGACAAAATCTCAATAAAACAGGCAGAACACTTGGCCAGACACTTCAAAAATGAAGACAGGCATATGGCAAACAAGTACATAAGTTTAACATCATTTATCATTATAGAAGTACAAATTAAAATCTCAAGAAGATACCACTTCATAGGTAATAGAATGACAAAATAAAAGTGACAAATGGAAAACATCAAGTAATAATAGCTTTACAACAAGTGGAATTTTCATATATCACATGACAGAATCATATTGTAAAACACTTTGACAGTTCCTTATAAAGTTAGACACATACCTGTACTTACTATATGACCAAAAAATTCCATTTCTAGTTATTTATCTAAGAGAGTTAAAAATATTGTGTTCTACAAAGGCATATATATATATATATATATATATATATATATGCCTATATCTATCTATCTATCTATCTATCTATCTATCTATCTACCTATCCGTCTATCTACATATATATATAATCAGCTTTATTCTAAACAGCCCCAAATGGTTGTTTCTAAGAAACCAAATGTCCCTAAACTGGTTAATGAAGAAGAAAATTGTGGCACATCTGTAATATGGACAGCTACTCAGCAATAGAAAGTGACAAACTATTCATACGTGCAGCAATACAGAAGAATCTGATGAATTTATACTGCTAAGCGAAAGAAACCAAGTACAAAAGGGCTACATACTGTATGATTCAGTTTATGTGACATTATGAAAAAGATAAAACTGCAAGGGACACAAAACAGATCAGGAGTAACCAAGGATAGAGAATGAGAAGACTGCTTGCAAATGTGGCAGAAGAAATAATTTCGGGAAAAGTAAGTATTTTATATCTTGATTGTGGTGGTACTTATAGCATCATATATATATGTCAAAATTCATCAACCTGCACACTTAAGAAGACTGACTCTTATTACATGGAAACTATTTGTCAATAAAACTGACAAAACCAAAACTCAAAGAGATCCAAAAATAGGCTTTTCCCTTTGATGTCTTTTCATCTTAGATTTTACAACATTTAGCAAAACAAATAATTATTCTGACTTCTTAACTTAATATTTTTATTTTACTCAATATTCACATTCAAATATGTTGGGAGGCGCCAATTGTAGAACTGAAAGGGATATTGATAGGTATACATCAGAGCTTTGAAAAAATACATTTAGATGCAGCTACATCAATAGTCTTATCAAAAAGTAAGTAGGAAATGTTACTTCTAAACATATTTTCCAAGTGATCTGTACAATAGATACCACTAAACTTTACTTCATTCTAAAACCCTGGCAGCAATACAAAGGACTTCTACTTTTTACTTTCCCCATTTCTATACTGTTTGTATTTTATAATAGTCTATTTCTTTTAAGGTCAAGAACAACAAAGCTTTACTTTTACATTCAGAATTACAGAATTGTCAAATAAATCATAGTATATCTGTACTATGAAATACTCTGTGATAATTTTAAAAATGCAATGCACTTGTATATACTCATATAGAAAGATATCTATGATATATTATTAAGTAAAAAAATAAAGTTGTAGAGGAATAGGCATAGTATCGTTCAACTAAAAATAAGACCATACAAGTATACACATTTGTACTGACATGTTTGTAAATGTAGGAAAATATATAGAGAGAAATACAAATGAACTAATAATAGTAGTTGTTGTGAACAGGGATAATAGAGGGAGCAATACAAGTGAGAACCTAAATTTTTATCTTATATATTTCTGTATTGCTTAAATTTTCAGTAAATAATTATTTTTGTAACAAAACCAATATAAATATTGTAGAATCTTTATAGATGTTAGCCTTTAAAAGACTCATTTGTCCCCAAACTCTTATTATAAATGTACAATATGAAGTATAAAATAGTATATTATTATTTTTAAAAATTAATTTTATTTTAAGTGTTATATTAAAAACACAAATATAACACATACTACTGGGGCACGAGGATGTTTCAATAAAAGCATATATTGTATAATCAACTTAAACCTATCTAACTTTTAACCTTTTATTATTATGAAAACATTAAAAATCCTTTCTTCTACATTTTTGATATACAGCGCATAATTGCTCTGTATAGTCACCTTATTTTACAACAGCAAACAAAAGCTTACTCTAACCTAATTTCATTGTACTACACATTCACCAACCTTTTTCCATTCCTCGCTACCATCTGCTGTCCACAGCCTCTGCCAACCACTATCCTATTCTCAATTTGAACAAGATCAACTATTTTATATCCCACACATAAGTAAGAATTGGGATATCTTTCTTGCCTGGCTTATTATGCTTAACATAATGACCTGCAGTTCCATCCATGTTGTCATAATGATAGGATTTTATGTCTGAATAGTATTCCATTATGTATATGTACCACATTTTCTTTGTTAGTTCACTAGTTGGTGAGCAGTTTGGAAATTTCCATTTCTTCACTATTGTGAATAGTACTATAATGAACATGGGATTGCTGACGTTTCTTCAACATACTGATTTCAGTTCTTTTGGGTGTATATCCAGGAATGGGATGGCTGGATCATATGTAAGGTCTAGTTTTAATATTTGACAAACCTCTATACTGAGTCTCATAATAGTTGTATTAATTTACATACCCACAAAAAGTGTGAAAGGGTTCCCTTTTCTCCACATCTTTGCTAGAAATTATTTATCTTTCATCTTTCAGTAATAGCTATTATTGGAGTGAGATAATACCTTATTGCAGTTTTGATTTGTATTTCCCTGCAGATAAGTGAGATTGAGCATTTTTTCACACACACACATATTGGCTATTTATATGTATTCTTTTAAAAACATGTCTCTTATCCATTGCCTATTTTTAATTGGCTTATTTGGTTTTTTTGTTTGTTTCTTTGTTGGTTGCTGTTAAGTTTTGAGTTCTTAACTTCTGGAGCCTTGATCAAAGTGTTGGCAGGGTTGTTTCCTTCCAAGACCTCTCTCCTTCAATAGCTTAACATCTCATGGTGCCTTTATGTGTTCTGTACCTATCTTGTTCTTTTGTAAGAGCACCAGTCATATCGGGTTAGGGCCCACCATAGTGACCCCATTTTAACTTAACTATCTCTTTAAAGGTCCTATCTCCAAATACAGTCACATTTTGAGGAACTGAGAGAATTTCATTTATGAATTTTGAGGGTTCTCAAGTTGGCCTGCAACAATGTTATTATTCAGGAAGTACATCAATTTAAGAGAAGGCAAATATTTTAATTTTAAGAAATAAACCAGATAGTTTTATAATCAATCCATTAAAAACACATGTAAATTTGTGTTCGGACTGAGTTGATCTTCTGTTTAAAATGATTTTTAGAGATGGGCAACTGTGTACAATGCATTACTCTTAATTTGGACTGTGTTGTGTTTCATGCCTAATGTCCGTTTCATTCTTACATCATCTTTTAAACTCGTACATTGTTGGGCTCTACTAAATTCATAACCTCTAGCTTAACCCAGATCTTCATTTCAAGAGTAGAGATAAGAAGTTGTACTGGTGAAAGCAGAGTAAAAAGAAAACCCACAGATTGGGAAAAAATCCTAACTGGCTGTTCCTCAGACAAAGGCCTTCTATGTAGAACATACAAGAATTAAAAAACATGAACATGTCCAAATTCAAAGAAACAGTCCAGAAATGGGCATCTGAGATGAATACACACACTTCTCAGAGAAAGAAATACAAATGGCAAATATATATATATGAGAAAATGTTTTACATCTTTAGTTATTTGAGAAATGCAAATAAAAACAACATTGAGATTTCATCTCACCCCAGTAAGATTGGCTAGCATCAAGAAATCATCCAATAACAAATGCTGGCGAGGCTGTGGAGAAATAGGAACTCTGCTGCACTGCTGGTGGGAATGCAGGCTGGTAAAACCACTGTGGAGATCGTTTTGGAGATTCCTCAGCAAACGAGGTCTAGAGGTCCCTGCTAACCCAGCTATTCCCCTTCTGGGTATTTTCCCAGAAGATCTGAAAATGTCATATCACCGTGATACATGTGCACCCATGTTTATAGCAGCAGAATTTGTAACAGCTAAATCGTGGAAGCAACCCACATGTCCATCCACAGAGGACTGGATTAAAAAACTGTGGCAGTTTTACACAATGGAATATTATCCAGCTATAATTTTTTTTTTTTGGCGGTACTGGGGATCAAACTCAGGACCCTGCGCTTGCTAGGCAGGTGCTTATTCCACTGAGCTATATCCCCAGCCCTATTCAGCTATAAAGAAAGACAAACTAGAGGCTTTTATAGGCAAATGTCACGGTTAGAGACCATACTCATAAGTGAGGTAAATCAGATGTGCATGTGCAAACAGCATATTGTATCATTAGTGAAGGAACCTGGAGGTGGGAATATAAATTGGGAGGTATGAAGGGAGACTGCTCAAAAGTAGAGAGCAATTGGGATGAAGGGAAGGAGAAAAGGAAGAGGGGGATACCTATGTAAGTATGTATATATTTGCAGGATGGCTAACATGGTTGCACTATTGTCTCACGTCGTTTTGATGTAAGGAACAATCTAAGATTAATTGTTTGATCAATCTTGTATGTCTATTTGTATTGTCCTGAGCATACACTTTGAAGTTATCCATGTGTAATACAACAATCATTGTTGATCGCCTGCCACCTTATCTGTAGTTCAGTTTTTGTAC
>PVLD010036999.1:0-10568 GCA_004027595.1 Dinomys branickii
TACAAAGCAACTGTAATAAAATCAACCTGGTACTGGCTAAATAACAGACCTGAGGGTCAATGGAACAGACTGGAAGATGCAACCACAATGAAAAACCCACTCAGCTACCTAATATTTGACAAAGGGGTCAAGAAAACCCACTGGAAAAAAGAAGGCCTATTTAATAAATGGTGCTGGAAAAGCTGGCTCGCCTCTTGCCGAAAACTGAAAATAGACCCCAGTCTATCACCATGCACCAAACTCAGGTCAAAATGGATCACAGACCTCAACATTAAAACAGAAACTCCAAACCTGTTGGAAGAGAAAGTAGGTAAAAATCTTGAAGACATAGGAGTAGGCAGAGACTTTATGAACAAAAATGAAGCTGCAAGGGAAACACTTCAAAGAATCAATAATTGGGACCTAATCCTACTGAAAAGTTTTTGTACATCTAAAGAAATCACCAGCGAAGTAAAAAGAAAACCCACAAATTGGGAAAAAATCCTAGCTGGCTGTCCCTCAGACAAAGCCATTTACTACATTTAATTAGTAGGGCAAAGTTCTTCCATAAGCCCCAGATCTCTCATATCTAGAGTGTGGAATGACAACAGTTATAATTTAATAGTGTTGGTTGAGAGGGTTAAAGTAGGTGTAGTTTAACCATATAGCACGATATTTGCATGTAGTAAACTAGAAACATTTTGCTGCAAAATTTAATGGTTCCTTAATAATACTACAACTTTGACCATATCTTTATTCAACTTCAATGTACACACATTGAGCATCTATTAAATTTTATTTACAATTTTCTAAAGGTATTTTACTATCATCTTTCAAAATTGTTCCACTACCAAATTTATTATATAAAAGTTCTAATTTTTTAACTCAAATTTCATATCTTCTAGTTTTCTGGTTCAACCTTTTCTACTGTGGCTATTACTTAGGAAAAGAAAGCAAAGCTCAGAGTAATTCAACAATTTATCTGAAATCATGTAAGTAATTATTACTCTATGAGAAAATAAATGCAAAAAAGAGGAAATTGTAATTCTTCAAAACTTTAACAATAAGATAACCAAGGGCCTGGTTATCTTATTGCTAAACTTAAAGTTTAACAGTTTAAATATCCCTATAGCTCAGCAGCACAGCACCTTCCTAGCAAGCACAATGTCTTGAGTTCAAAAAATAAATAAATAAAAAATGAAAGCAGGATAAAGAGAACCAGAAAATGCAACACATTTATAAGAGGGTAAAATATCAAACTTAGTTCAAAAAAATAATACATGTTTCCTAAACAGCTTTAGGTCAGCATCCCTAAACTCAGATTATTACAAATTTGTTAACTATTTTTTATTTATTTTTTGACACAGGCTCTTGCCTTGCAGTTCAAGCTGGTCTTGAGCTCATTTTGTAGCCCAGGCTGGTCTCGAATTCACAGTGATCCTCCTGCCTCCGCCTCCCGAGTGCTGGGATTACAGGGGTGTGCCACCATGCCCGGATTGTTAACTAATTTGAAATGTGTTGAATGCTAGTAAATGAGGAATGCTTGAATGTTAAAAAGGGTAGAAGGCATCTGCTAAGTTTGAAAATATTTTGACAGGCTGAATTAATACACATATCATGATGTTATTACAATGAAGTTTCCGTTAGAGACATGAGTATTGTGGGTGATTTTACCAAATTAGGGTTGGTTTTCAAACTGCATAGCAAAGGATTTGGACACACGTCAATTTAAGGTATCTCTTAAAAATTAACTTAAATCTGCAAAAGAATCATGCTTCTATAACTAATGTTGACTTCTAATTTGAGGCTCGTTTGGGTCTCATGATGTATACTTTAACCTGTTCATTCAAGGTGTACTGAGAAAAATTGGGGTTTTCACAAATATTTTTGAGTTAATTTCATTATAGTTCTTGTTGGCCTCCTTTATCTATAGTAATACATTCTACTAACCTGATTTCTTTAGACATTCTCGTTTAAAAGTCAAGAGCCACATATTTTCAGACTAAAAAACTATTTTTGTAAGTTATCACTCCTATGAAATTCAAATCCCATTTGAAATCTATTCTGAAGCACAAAAGCTGAGAATTGACTCTTCTTTCTCTTTGGACTTGTGTTATTACAACTGTGTCCTGAAGGTACTGAACATGAAATGTCACACTTATGGTTGTGTGAATGGAATAGAGTAGGAATAGTAAAAGGTAACAAAACAAAAATAATAATTATGTCATAGTTTATAAATGTCTTAAATAAAATTAAGATTTTTGCTTCAAATTCTGTGAACCAACAAAGTATTATAAATGTAAACTTGAATTAGAATGTCATACTTCTATACACAGAGCTTCTCAACACTGTTCTGTCATAAATGAGTCCCAGGTATGCTGTGATATTGCACCCTCAACTAAGGGTAACCTCTGGCCATTAGAAGCTTCTTAAAAGTCTTCCTTACAGACATATTTAGGAGCCAGGCCAGTATATTTTTGTAATCCCAGAACTCCAGGAGACTAAGGCAGAGGAATCCCAAGTCTAAGTCCAATCTGGAGGACTAAGCAATTTAGCAAGATCCTGACTCTACATGAAAAAAAGGCAAAAATTTAAGAATTATCATTCCAATGTATCTCCTTTTCTATTCCTATACTTAATCATTTTAATAAATAGATTTCTATAGTATCAAGTCTAGCAAGACCAGAAGTGGGGAAGTTATAGGAACCAGAGTAAACACAGTTACTAGGGAAAATAAAGCAAAATGGATTCAAGAAAAAGGAAGGTGGTGGGCGTGAGTGTGAGATCAGTCGATTCAACTTTGTTTCAGGAATAGACTTCCAAACTAAAGTTTTAGAAAGTCAAAACCATATGAGAAATCAGGGTACTAGGAAGGAAGTGAAGAGAGCAGTTTCTCATGCTCAGTTATCATATTTAGGGTCTTATTTGAAAAACAAACAGAAATATAGCTAATATTCCTGTAGTACTGAATTACTAACCTAAAATTCTTCACATTCTCCTGCTTTGGGGAATATCTTAGTTACTTTTCTCTCATTGCTGACACAAAATACCTGTCACCCAGAGTTAAGGAAGGAAATGTTTATTTAGCTCACAGTCTGTGAAAGTTCCAGTCCATAATCAACTGGCTCCAAGGCTGAGTGACACATGGCAGAGGAGCAAGAGCTCATAGCAGCAGATGACAACAAAAGCAACAAGAGCAAAAAGAGAGAAATGGAGAAAACTCTTTACCCACACTAGGGTGGGTGCAGCATGTACACCCATAATCTCAGCACTAAACAATGAATCAATCACAAACTCTAGCTTCAGCCACCTCTGTAATGCACCCTCCCATGACTGCATGAGGCTTTGGGGCTACATCAAGACATAAATCATAACAGGAAGGAAATGGGCTTGGAACCCAGATCACGGATGGATATCAGCAAGATACTGAGTTACTGAGCAAGGTAAACTGTATATGCTGAGAGAATTGACCAGATCAGAAATTCATGAGTACTAAAACAATAGCAGCTTTTCCTGTCCTGGGGATGCATAATTGTGAATGAATTCCAAATCAGGAATCATATCTGGTGACTGTCTACTTATTTATGAGCTCTCTCTTGTATTAGTTCATCAGTTGCTATAAGAACATTACATAACTAGAGTAACTTATAAATAAAAAATTTATTTCTCATAGTTCTGGAGGCTGAGAAGTCCAAGATTCAGGCAAATTCGTTGTCTGGTGAGGGCTCACTTTCGGGCCCACAGATGACGCCTTCTCATTGTGCCCTCACAAGGGGAGAAATGAAAGTCTCTCTCAGGTTTCTGTTGTAAGGCTACTAATCCAAATTATGAGAACTATGCCCTCATGCTTAATTATTTCCCAAGTGAGTATCATGAAGGCTTCTGTTCTATTGCTCCCTACATTTTTTTCCATTCACACAGCCCTTCCTTTCATCACTTATCTCCTAATCCATTATAGATTTCACGGACCAGTATTTCAATTAAATGTAGCCAATTATTACAAATGTATCATTAAACTCACCAAATTTATGCAAGAATACAAAACTACCAGCAAAATGACACAGGGATTGAGATTTCATTATATGAATTTGGGATGAAGAGGGTCACATAATTATTTAGATAATAGCATCAGCTGATGCATATTTAATCTTTAATTTCCTTATAAATCAGCAATAAAGAGAAACACAATTGTGACAAATCATGCTGTATTACTTTCATATATCTATCACATAAAGAAACACTCTGGTACTCAGCCAAGCAGCCCAGACCCCGTCTTCTCAACTCATCACTCAAAATGCCAAGGTGAAATGCTGTGGGAATCCTTGTTTATTGCTGAAATAACTACCAATTTCTCAATGCTTTTCATGAGGCCTCTGCAAATATTTCTTGCACCATGTTTTTCAAGTAATTCTGCTCAAACTACTCAGAGCACATGTGAGCATTACAATCATCTTGCAGTTCTGTACAGTCGTGTTGCTTTTCTCGTAACCCACATATAAAGTTGAGAGGGAGTTACATTCTCTTTGCTTTCTGGTATCACTTTCAATCATTACTTTTCCACCTCCTTTTTTAAAGTTCCAGAAACACTTTAACAGAAACATCCACAATAAATTCCTGTTCTGTTGCCAGTTATGCCAATCCATTATACCACTTTCTTTCCCGTCTAGTCACTATCATCTACAATCTCTCTTCCACTCTCCGTTTATTAAATACTGTTCCATAAAAGTCATAGGTTTATAAAATATTTTTCTGTCTCAAAAGCTGTGCTTTCATCCTTGATAGCTCTCATACTATTTGGATCATCCATTTAATATCATCACCTATCAGCTCTTCACCACTAACTTTTCCTCCACTCCATTTAGTCAGTCATTTACACAATTATGACTTGGATCTTTCCCACATTCACAACCGTTCTAACAGAAATTAATTGCTACCTCAAGTCTTCCTTTTTAAATACTTGTTTATCAGTTACTGTGGATTATATGAAATACTGGGTTTCAAGATGTCATTTTCATACATGCAAATATTTTACTCATATCTATCCCTCCATTACCCTGGTTTAATCCTCTACAGCTACCTGTACTCAATGAGGTAAAATAGTCTCAATTCACCTATTTTAAATAAAAAAATCAAATATTTTTACATTTAAAGTCCTAATATACATTTGCTTTTAATTGGTATATGTATGCAATAGACAATCTTTACCTTGGTCTTGAGAATGAGGACATGTATGTAATACACTTTGGTCACTTTCAAACCTTGGTACCCCTCCCTTCCTCCTCCTTCTCCCATCCTCCCAGGCCCCTTCCAGTGAAACAAGCTCAACACAGAAAGTGTTAAACTTACCCATGTTAAATAAAGCATGCTTTCTCTTATATGAGAAATACAAACTATAAACAAAAAGTAAAATAAAGGAAAAGATTTTTGGAGAAGGGGATCCCTTCTATTTTTATACCATCTTTTGCTTTTCTAGATTCTACATGTCTGGAAACATATGTGAAATTTACCTTCCTGAGACTGGATTATTTTGATCAACTTAGTGGCAAGTTCCCCTCATTTTTCTGCAAATGGCATAATTTCATTTTCTTTGTACCTAAATAATACTCTGTTGTGATGTCTGTCTATCTATCCATCTATGTCTATCTATATTTTATCAACATTTATATCTATCTTCACATTTTTATCACTCTTCTGCTTATATGCACCTATACTGAACAGTTCCATATCCTGGCTACTGTGAATTGTGCTGCAATAGACTTGGGTGTGGAAGTGCCCTTATAGTATGCTGCCTTTTATTCCTTTGAGGAAATAAAAACCTTCACATTTAGTCTTTTGAGGATCCTTCAAAATAATTTTCATAGTTGCTAAGCTAATTTATATTCCCACTAGCAGTGTAGGGAGTCCCATTCCTCTCATTCTTGTCAATATTTATCTTTTTTTGTGTTCTTGATGATAGCCATGTTTACTAGGGTGAGATGGAATCTCAAGGTAGTTTTGATTGTCATTTGCCTAATGGCTGAAGACGTTACACTTTAAAAAATATACTTATTGACCATTTGTAGTTCTTTTGATACATATCTCTTCATTTATTTTGGTGATTTCATTCTATTGTTTGTTTCCTCTGCTCTGCAAATTCTTTTTAATCTGAGGTAACGCCATTTGTTTACTCTTGCTGTTGTTTTCTATGCTACTAGAGTTCCATTCCAGAAGTCTTTGCTTGTTTCTATGGCTTCTAGTATTTTGTCACTGTGTTTTTGTATCCGTTTCAGTTTCACGTCTTATATCAAAGTCTTTGGTTCATTTTGAATTGATTTTTCTATAAAGCGAGAGAAAAGAATCAGCTTGAATCTTATTTAAGGTTTGATCAAAGGGTATTTTAAATGTTTATTTTGAAAAAATTGGAGTAAAAGATATTGTGCTTAGGCCCTCACAAAATACTCCACCTCATTTTAAAAACACTAATTCATCACTCTTGCCAATTTGTGAGAAATTCTGGAAATTTTCTTTCATGAGTCTATTTACAAGTTGTGATCAAAAATAAAATGAATGCTGCTGCTGAGTGTCATCCAATAGAAAATCAGGCTCATAAAAATATTTCAACATGTCCTCATCTACCTTATGCAAAGAATCTGACAACATGCAACTTTTCAATCTTTCCCCAAATCAAAATGACTATAAAAGATAAATGTTTTGAATCAATTTAAGGCACTGAGGCAAGCAGGACAGGAAATACTGATGTTAGAGCACTTCCAGAACTGCTTCTGAAAGTGGAAAGTAGTATGGGATGAGTATGTTCAAAGTGGAGTAGGGACTGAGGGAGATGGCACTCTGTCTTTTACTGCAATACTGTTTCCATTTAAGCATTCATTTTTATTGCACTTTGTACATATGGATATCCACATTCCCTGCACTACTTGTGAAAGAGGGTATTTTTTTCTCAATATATGTCTTTGGCTTCTTTGTCTAGAATCAGATAGCTGTAGTTCTGTATGTTTGTGTCTGTGCCCTCTATTTCTCTTGCATTGGCCTACATATTTTTTTGTAAGTGCTATGCTGTTTTTTTCCTATAGCTTTGTAGATTAATTTGAAATTAGGTATTGGGGTATCTGTAGTCTCACTGATTTTGCTTAGGATAGCTTTGGCCATTCTAGATCTTTTTTGTTTTCGTATAAACTTTAGGATTGTTTTTTCTAGTTCTGTGAAGAATATCATTGAATTAAATCTGTAGATTTCTTTCAGAAACATAGCCACCAAAGTTTTAATACAAATCTTATCAGTGTCTTCTCTCCCAGTGTAAATATTTTCAAGGTTTCCCCACTGCTTTTAAGTATGAAAATCTTATCTTTTCAACAATCCTCTGGCTTGCTGTTTGTTTTTTGTCTAACTTTTAAAGTATTTTCTTATAATATACTTTCCTACTTCTGCACTTTAGGTATCCAGGGCTTCTTCCAGACATTGTGTGCCATATTTCCTCAAGCCACAAGTTCTTTCCCTTGTGCTACCAGTGCTTTTCTTTGCTTTCCAGAGCATTTTGTCCCATGGCACTCCAAGGTATCCAGAAGTCCAATCCCCTTTTTATATGTTTTTCCTTATCATCAGTCTTAGTTTGTAGTTGTTTGTTTGTGTCCCTATTATGTGAGTATTTTCCTCTACACTGCATATTCTAAGCTCTATACTGGTAGCTTTTGACTACATTGTACTTCCAGTGCCTAGTGAATAATTACGATTTATTGAATGAATGAATAATTTCTGTCAACACAGCTGTACAGTTCACTAAATAGGGATGTAATTCTTGTAATCATGAATGTTTATCCTTCTTTTTCTCACCAGTGGTACAATATCTTCACATGCTTTGGCTATTCAGTGTTCTCAAAGTCTTTATCTTACACTCTTTCCTTGTTCTAAAATTTTAGCTTTTAAGAAATGAGGTTATTAGTTCATTCAAACATGGAAATTATAATCTGATAAGGCTTCATGGTTTTCTTTTCTCATTTGGATTTGCATTTTAAAAATGGATTCAACGGTATAATTAAAGCACAGAAGCTCTGTGTAGATGAGATATCTTTTTTAAGTCAACTAAATTCAGGAGGGCTCTGAATGCAAAGTTCTACCAAAGAGACAATCTTTTCCTTACTGCATCTTTGTGTGAGCCAATTCCTATTCATTGTACAAATTTAGCTGTACTTGAAAGTCATTACACAATTGCTTATGCCATTTCATTGAGGTGTGATTAAACACCAAATTATGTTTATGATATCTGAGAATGAAGCATGAGATAAGGTAAATGTTCTTCATATTCACATAATGTAGTACCTAAGTTTTCATCTCTTAACTGCTGTGAGTAGTGATTTTTGAAGTAGTTATTTTCAAGTAAATATATAAATTATGTGAGTAGCTACATGTACAGACATGAATGAAGACAGAGTTACAGACATATACATTGAAGTAGATATTAATCACTGACCTTTTTTTCTTTTTGAGATGATGTATTGGTATGATGCCCAGTTTGGCCCCAATCTCCTGAGTTCAAGTAGTCCTTCTATTTCACCCTACCAGGAAGATGGAACTTGGACACTTATCACATACAGCTTTTTGTCATTGGTTTTTGTCAGATGTATGTTATTGGCAAAAAAACAAATGATCACATCGTATCTTTCTTTCTGATACCCCAGTGAAAAATAATATTCCTTGTGAATAACAGAAGCAATGAAAAATTCAGCACTATTACTGACAATTTCACCCTGGCTTTGTGACTTATAGGAGTTTATATATTCTGTTTGTGGGAAATATAAACTCTACATCGATCTAGAAGAATAAAAAAGGGCTGGGGATATAGCTCAGTGGAATAAGCGCCTGCCTAGCAAGCGCAGGGTCCTGAGTTTGTTCCCCAGTACCGCAAAAAAAAAAAAAAAAAAAAAAAAAGAAATCAACAAGTCACAGAAAATCTGATTGATATGCAGCTGCATTATAATGAGAGAAAAATATGCTACTATTTGCCGATGTTTTCTTTCAGTCATCACAGGGTAATAAAAGGAACATATTTTTAAGTTACCACTTCTTACTAGAATATGGAAATATTAACCTCCAGATACCCATTTCAAAGCTTAAAACCAGATGATGGAAAATACCCCCTGAATCAATGTAGAAAGGAGAACAATCTGAGAAAAGTGATCTGCAAACCTCTCCTGCATGCACAGGGGGTAAATTATGGCTCCAAGAGCAGGGAAGAGAGGGCAGAACTGAATAATTAAAGCTTTGGAAAATCTTAAGATATATTTCAGAAAATGATATCAAGCCCATTATGATCAAATTCACATCTTATTTCAGGGAATCGCTAAAAATAATAGGCTGTAACTTCCAGCATAAGAAGTGAAATTGTTGCTTTAAGTGCAAAACATTTTGATACCTTAAATTTCCATGGTATCATTCTTTTCACAACATAGTTGTGAGCAGACTCTGACAAAGAGAATAAATATCTGAAGATGCATTAACTTTTCTACTTTCTTCCAATTCAGCTTCCCAATCTTCACCACAGTGTCCACATTCCAAGTACCAGATACCCTCAAAATTCACACAATTTATGCCACTACTCATATAAACCATTTCTTTTGGAGTAGAAGAACAAGATGTTTCCTGAATCAACTCTCTCTTCGGGGGATTATTATAACTGTTTGTGATTCAGTTACTAAAAACAAAGAAACCATTATTTTGCAAAATTCCAAAACCGTTTTGGTTTAGGTATTAATCACCACTCTTGCTACAAGATCTTAAGAGTAGAGATATCTAATTTAGTTCCAGTTATCCAGAGACAAACTCCCAGAAGAATCCATGGTTAAAAGCTTGATGTACGAACAATGGACTGATATTCAATAAGGATATATGAGCTCTAGGGGCTCAAGTAGAGAGATCACAAGTGAGTGGCCAGCCTGGAAAACTTACCAAGAGCCTCTCTCAAAATAAATTAAAAAATAGAAGAGGTTTCTGCTTCTTTATGCTCAATCTTTAGTACCAAAAAAAAAAAAAAAAGCCAAACTAAACAAACCCCAAGAATACACTGACATATGAAACAGAAGTATGTATGGCTCCAATATTATATGAATGGAAAAAATTATTCCAAGGGAGGTATTAAGGTAAAACTAAAGTAATATTTCTGTTCCTTGACACACCAAGTGAGCTATGGTCAGACTCTGTACATTTTCTATTCCTCCACTTAACACATTCTTATTCTAAATATCCACATGAATTCTCCCTTGCTTTACTGCACCCTGTTTTTATGGCACCTAATCAGAGAGGCCTTCCTTAACTACGCAACCCAAACTAACAACCCCCGCCATCATCAAATCTTTGATTTGCTTCATTTTTCATCATAAGACTCCTGTTTATGAAATCACTTTTGAAATTTTATCTGTGCTTTTCATTGCTGTATACCTGTATTAAATTATTTGAAGTATTTTCTCTAAAACTCATATGCTTTGCAGATTAAATCCATTAATTAACTGGTAAAGAATGAATTTTATTATTCATACTTCAAACAAGAAAAAAGCTAATTTTTAATCAACTGTTTCCCTCAAAACTTAGCCTTAATGTAT
>PVLD010037000.1:0-10567 GCA_004027595.1 Dinomys branickii
AATTTAAAGTATGTATTTACAGTTAATCAAAGCCCACTTCACAGATAGTATGAGTATTTGTGATAACAATACTAATTATCCTTTCTATCCCTTAGATCATTGCTGCCATTGATTTTTCATTTCTGTATACGCATACATTGTTGTAATTATGTGAACAAACTATGTTAGATCAATTAAAATAAAGTTTCTTTGACCTTCAAAAAAAAAAAAAAAACAACCAATTTGAGTGTGCATAAGGGGCTGCCCTGCCTTATAACATTTGACAATTTAAATTTTTTTTTTTTTACATTTGACAATTTTTGTGGTATAAATAGTCCTGCTATGGTTGATTTCAAGCTACCACCAGTTTCAGCTGGCTTAAAAGCTCTGAAAAATGAACAACTGGCTGCAGTGAGCTGGGGCAAACCAGATCTAGCACACTGCTTGCTATTGCCATGAGAGGTCTGAGAACGCCAAGCCCGCCGAGCCCCACAGTGCAGCCGTGTGGGGTGAAGGATGAGGAGCTCTCACCCACTGCCAGGGCGGCCTCCTCAGTGAAGCTGCAGTTGTTCACAAGACCCAAATTGGCCTCCAACTTCTTTCATCACTGCAGCAGATACTGTGTCCCTACCTTGTTTTTGTCTTTTGTTTTTTTTTGTTTGTTTGTTTTTTGATACCGGGAATCGAACTCAGGACCTTGCACTTGCCAGGCAGGCACTATGCCGCTGAGCTGTATCCCTGGCCCCCGTGTCCCTACCTTCTAGGGTCCCAAATACAAGTAAACCGTAGTTCTATCACTCGAGGAGTTTATACGCTGTGACACTTGGAAAGAGAGGCAGACGTGACGGTACATGGTAGGTAGTCTCCCCTCACTGGTTGAAGTTATAGTTCCAAGACCTCCCAGTGGGTGCTTGAAGCCATGGATGGTACTGAACGCTATATATAATGTTTTTTCTTAGATACTCCCATGACAAAGTTTCACTCATATATTATGTGCAGTGGGAGATCAGCAGCAATAACTAATAATAAAAGAGAAAAATATACTGTAATCAAAACTTATGTGAGTGTAGTTTCTCTTTTTGCAAGAGTGAAGAGAAATGTTATGATACTATTTTTTTACCATGGCTGACTGAATAACTGGGCCTGTGGGAAGTGAAATTGTGGAGTCAAAAATGGCATTTCTCCACTTTAGTTTGGGAGGTACCTTAGGTCTGGTTGCATCTCTTTTATGCAATGTGATCTTGGGCAAACACTTAACTTCTCTGACCCTCGAGTCCCTCAAAATGAGGATGACATAGTGCCTACTACAGCCTAGAGTGTACTGCTGTAGTAATAAGTGAGATAATGCGTGGGTAATGCTTGGCCCACATAAGTTAAGCTTACTATTCATTAGCTTTTGTGTGTGTGTGTGGTACTGAGGATATAATCCAGGGTGTTCACACTGAGCTACAGCCTGAGTCCTTTTCTCTTTTTTTGTTTTTGGTACAATGTCTTGCTAAGTCTCTAAATTGCCCAGGCTGGGCTTGAACTTGTGATCCTCCTGCCTCAGCCTCCTAGAGTGCTGGGATTACAGGTGTGCCTAGCTCTATATTAGCTTCAATTAGGGATTATTAGCTACTAACTTGAACAAACCCTGAACTTCTCTAAGGCTCATTTTCTTCATCTGTCCAATGGGAATAAAATGCAAATTTTGTCAGTGTTCTCATGAGAATTAAATAAGATCATGTATGTGAATTTTCTGGCCCCAAACAGGTTCCCAGTATAGGCTGGTTTTCCTTCTTCCCTGCTTTCCCTATCTTTCCAACATACTGACTTGTAAACTCTCCAGAAAAAGCCTAGCTCTGATACATTATGAAATAAATACAAAAAAAATACACCACCACCCCCACTTAGCTGCTGGGGATTGAACCCAGGGTGTCATGCATGCTAGGCAAACGCTCTGCCAACTGAGCTACACCTCCAGCCCATACCAACCCTTTTTAAAACTTTTTTTTTTTTTGAGATGGGATCTTACTATGTTGGCCAAGCTGATCTCAAATTCCTGGGCTCAAGCAATCTTCCTACCTCAGCCTTCTGACTAGCTACTGCACCTGGCCCCTTTAAAAACATTTTACTCTGAAATAATTATAGGTTCACAGGAAGTTGGAAAAACAATGTACAGGGTTGGGAGGGGCCTAGATTCCACCCAGGTTTCCTTGTTCTGACATCTTACGTAAATGAGAAATTGGCATGAATCTGATCCACAGAGCTTGTTCGGATTTCACTGGTTTTACACACACTCTGTATGGAAGGATGTGTATCTTTCAGCAGCACGCATATAGATTTTTAGAACCATCGTCACAGTTGAGGCACCAAACTGTTCCATCTCCACAGAGATCTCCCTTGTGGGTATTTGTGCCCACCCACTGCTGGCTTCCTGCATTGTTAACCCTTGGCAACTAAGAGCCTATTCTCTACCTATATAAATGTGAATGTTATGTAGGAGTACAGATGTAGCTCAGCGGTAGTGCGCTTGCCTAGCATGCAGGAGGCCTTGGAGTCCATCCTCAGCACTACAAAGAAAAGGTTATGTAAAGGAATGTATATCATATGTAACCTTTCAAGATTGGATTTTTCTGTTTTTTACTGGTACATTTCAGATCTACATAATGATGACATTCATCATACGGAATTTGTACCTGTACGTGATACATCTTGCTGCCTCTTTATTCCCATTCCACTCCCCTCCCTTCAACCCCTCTTCCCCTCCTTATTTACAAAAGTTTTATTTCCATCTTTCCTAATCTCTTTTTTTCTTGTCCTTTTTTTCCTTTCTCCTTCCCCCTCCCTTGTTCCCCAACATTTTCTTCCCATTGCCCAATATATATTATACATATTGGTCCTTATTTATACTTTCAATTTCTCATGCCAGAGAAATAATGCACTATTTACACATATGTGTCTGATTTATTTCACTTAAGAGTATGGTCTCAAGGTGCATCCATTTACCTAGAAATGTCTCAAGCTTATCCTCCTTTACGGCATAGCAGTACTTCTTGTATTAAAAAAAAAAACCACATCTTCTTTTTCCATTCATCATCTGATGGGCATGTGATAGGCATTTGAGCTGTTCCCAGGATTTAGCTATACAAACTGTGCCACTATAAACATGGCTGCACATACATCACTGTGGTATGATGCTTTTAATTCTTTCAGGAAGATACCAAGATACCTACCAAACTAGGTCAAATGGGACCTCTAGATTTAGTTTTTTGAGGAATCTCCACACTGATTTCCACAGTGGTTGCACCAGTCTACACTCCCATCAACAGCGGAGAAGGGTTCCTTTCTCCCCACAGCCTTGCCAGCATTTGTTATTGGTTGATTTCTTCATGGTAGCCATTCTTTCTGGAGTGAGATGGAATCACAGTGTTGTTTTAATTTGCATCTCTCAAATGACCAACGATTGGAACATTTTTTGGTATATTTATTTGCCATTTGTACTTCATCTGAGAAGTGTCTATTCATTTCAGATGCTCATTTTTTAGATTGTGTCTTTAGATTTGGGGTTTCTGATTTTTTTGAGTTCTTTATATATTCTAGATAGTCCTTTATCTGAGGAACAGCTGGCAAAATTTTTTCCCACATTGTAGGTTCTTTCTTCACTGTTTTGGTGGTTTCTCTTGCTGTGCAAAAGCTTTTTAATAAGATGAGATCACAGTTGATTCTTTGTGATAGTTCCTGTGCAGTTGGGGATTTATTCATAAAGTCTTTGCCTACACCTATGTCTTCAAGAGTTCTACCTATTCTATCTTTCAACATATTTAATATTTCTGTCTTAATATTTAGAGCTGATCCATTTTGATTTTAGTTTAGTTCAGAATGAGAGATATGGCTCTAGTTTTAGTGTGTGGCACGTGGAAAGCCAGTTTTTCCAGCACAATTTATTAAAGAGACTCTTTCTTCGAGTGAAGGTTCCTTTGTCAAAGATAAGGTAGCTAAGTATGTTTGGAGTTGCTTCTATATCTTCTAAACTGTTCCACTGATCCTCAGGTCTGTTTCTTTTTGTTGTTACTGTTTTTGCCAGTACTATGTTTTTTTTTTCTTTTTTATCACAGTAGGTAGCTCTGTAGTAAAGAATGGATTTAACCTTTTTTGCTGTTTTTTTTTTTTTTTGAGGCAGGGGTCTTGCTATACAGATCAGGCTAGCCTTGAACTCACTTTGTAGACCAGGATGGCCTCAAATTCACAACAATCCTCCTGCCTCAGCCTCCTGAGCACTGGGATTACAGGTGTGCACCACACCCTTGGCCCTGAATTTTTCATTCTGCATAATTTTCTGGAAATCCTTGCAAGTTTTTGTATTTAGCAATAATTTGTTCCTTTTTATTGCTGAGTAGCATTTCATGGTTTGAATGTACCGTGGTTCATTTCAATCATTCACCTGTTGAAGGGCATCTGTGTTGTTTTCATTGTTGGACTGTGTGTGTATGTGCATGTTTTCACTTCTCTAGGATAAATGCCCATGTATGCAGTTGCTGAACTGTATTGAACTTGCATGCTTAACTTCAAGATAAATTGCACACTCTTTTCCGGAATGTCTGTGCCATTTCACATTTCCACCAGCAACGGATGAGTGATCCAGTTTCTTAACATTCTCATATTTGGTGTGGCCACTAGTTTTTGTTGTTTTTGTTGTTGTTTGGGGTTTTTTTGGCCATTCTGATAAGCATATAGTGGTATTGTGTTATGGTTCTAACTTACATTTTCCTAATCACCAATAATGTTAAAACCTTTTCACATATTTATTTGCCATCTGTGTGTCCTCCTCAATGATAGCCTTATTTTCCAAATTGGATTATTTGGATGGAATTTTTACTGGTGAGTACTGAGAGATCATTATATATTGTAGATACTACTCTTTTGTTGATTATGCAGTGTGGTTTCTCCTACTCTGCATTTTATCTTTTTATTCTTTCTTTCTTTCTCTCTCTCTCTCTTGCCTTGAACTCACTATGTAGCCCAGGGCCAGGCTGGCCTCAAACTCATGGCAATCTTCCTGCCTTAGTCTCCCTAGTGCTGGGTGCCACTATGGCTGTCTTTTTGTTCTGTTCACATAGGCTTTTGCAGAGCAGAAGAAATTTAATTTTATGACATTTAGTTGATCAATTTCTCAGCCTTTCAGTGTCAAGTCTAAGAATTCTTTGCCTAGCCTTAGGTTTTCTCATATTTTATGAGAATGTTTTCTCATATTTTCTCCTAAAAGTTTTAAAGTCTTCTATTTAGGTTTTTTTTTTTTTGAGACAGGATCTTACTGTATAGTTCAAGCTGTCCTTGAACTCCTTATATAGTCTAGCTTGGCCTCAAACTCACAGTAATCCTCCTGCCTCAGCTTCCCAAGTTCTGAGATGATAGGCATCTGGCCTATCCACATTATTTTGTCTTCCACTTTGAGTTAATATTTTCTGTCAGGTACTAGATTTAGGTCAAGGTTCTGGTTTTTCCTATAGGTGCCAAATGCCCTCACACATTTGTTGATAAGACTATTTATCCTTTGAATTGCCTTTGTGCCTTTGTAAAAAGTCAGTTGAGCATATTTTGTGAGGCTATTTCTGGGTTATGTGTTCTGTTCCATTCATCTATATAGTATTTGTCTCTCCACCTCTTAGCCTCCTTCATTTAAAATATCCCCTCTACATACATTTAGAACCACATTAGACAGTATTATAATTTTGTTTTAGAAAATTCAAGCAAAGAGGAACATTCATTACATTTCAAGCCCCTTCATTTTTTGCTGTCTTAGTTACTTTTCTCTTGTCGCTGAGACATAATATCCAACCCCAAAGTTAAAGGGGAAAATTTTTAAATTTTTATGTAGCTCCTAGTCTGTAGAGATTTCACCCATAATCGGCTGGCTCCAAGGCAGGGTGGCATGGCAGAGTGGAATCCCAAAAGAAAAACAGTCCATGGCAGCAGAAGATAGCAAAAGCAAGCAAGGAGGAGAGAGGACTAGCCTCCTTCTGTCCCTGATACTTGTATCCAGGCTACTAGGATTATGGCAGTGCCCATCCAATCTGTGGACTGATTTAGTAACCACACACCCTTAATCTCAACATCACACAGTCTAGATTCAGCCAGCTCTGAAAAGCCTCCCCCATGGCTGCAGGAGTGTTGGGAGGACATCTAGACATGAGCCATAACATTTGTTTACTGTGTTCTTCTTCCTTCCTGGTGTTTCTGCTCTCCTTTAATCATACCCTTTTTACTTAGAGAAATTTCTTTAGCTATTCTTTCAGAGCAGGTCTCCTTGTAACAAATTCTCTTAGTTTTCCTTCCTCTGAGAATGTGTTGCTTTCCCATCATTCCTGAAGGACATACTCACTAAATATAAAATCCCATTTGATGGCTCTTTTCTTTCTGTATTTAAAAAATGTACCACCTCTTCCTGGCCTCCATGGTTTCTGGTGAGAAACCTGCTCTCAGTTGAATTGCTTTTGCACTGTAAGTAATGAATTATTTCTCTCTGAATACTTCCAAAATTTTTTGTCTGTTTTTAGCTTTCAGAAGTTCAAATATGATTTGTATTAGTCAGCTTTCTGTCACTCTACCAAAAATACCTGAAATAATTAACTTATGAAAAGACTTTTTGCAGCTCATGGTTATAGAGGTTCCACTCCATGATCATCCAGCTCTGTTGCTTTGGAAGTGTAACAAGACAATGCATCATAGCAGGAATGCATGGCAGAGCAAAACCACTCACGTCACTAACCATGTTACAAAAAGAGCAAGGAGGGGGCCAGGGTCGCACAAGACTTTGAGGGCATTCCGCAGTTCCCAAAGGAACTTCCATGAAGCCCCACCTCCTCCCACCTGAGCACCACCCTGAGAACCAAGCCTTTGATACATGGGCCTCTGGTGGACACTGAAGGTCCAAACTGTAGCGCTTGTCTTGGCATGAATGTCTTTGGGTTTATCTTACTTGGATTTGCTTACTTTCTTCAATTTGTAGGTTTGTGTCTTTCACCAAGTTTGGAAAGTTTTTAGTCTGTAGCTAATCAAATACTGTTTTATTTGATCTCTCTTCTCTTCCTCAGGTTCTGATGATACAAATCTGAGATTTTTTTGTTATTGTTTCACAGGCCACTAATGCTCTCCTTGTGTTCTTGAAATCTATTGGCTCACTACTGTTCAGATTGTATAATTTCTATTATTCCCTGATCTTTGCCAAGTTCCAGCATCACTAATTTTTTCTTCTATCTTATTCTTTCTGAAATTTAGCCCATCCAGCGAGTTTTTAATTTCTCTTACTATATTTTTCAACTCCAGCCCAATTTTCATTATTTATTTATGTATGCTGGGGGTGAAACCCAAGGCCTCACACCTATGTTAGGCAAACCCTCTACTCCTGAGCTACCCAGTCCGTCACTGGGTTCAAGTATGATTTCTGTTACTTTGGTTAGTTTTTTCTATTTTTAAGAGTATTTTTAAGCATTTTGTGATGGTTGCATTAAAATCTTTGCCCAGTAGTCCCAGTACCTGACATCTTGGTGTTGATATGTGCTGATTGTCTTTTCTCACTCATGTTGGAATTTTTCTGGTTCTCCTTATCATGAGTGATTATTAATTGTATCCTGGACATTTTGAGTACTATATTAAGAGACTCTGGTCCTATTTCCATCTTTGTTTAGCAGGCAGTCAGTTTGTCTAGGTTTAACATGTAGGTCTTGGCCTATGTGTGTGGGTTTTGGTTCCAATGGCAATTTACTTTTAAGAGCCTTTTCAATCCTATTCTGGTCTGATCACCTAGTGTTCCTATGGCTTCCCAACTTGTTCTCTACTAAAGTGTCTCACAGCCAGCAGATACCTGCCCAGGACTGATGCTGCCGGGTGGGGATGCAAGACACCAGGTGAGTGGGTGGAAGAAGGCTCTTCCCCAGATCAGCTGCCTATGGGATTGCCGCTCGATCCCTACTAGTGCCCAGTGGTAGCATAAGGTGCTTCATGAGGCTTTTCACCACATTTCTCTAGGTCAGTGGTGAGAAATACCAGGCTGCAGAGCAGAACAGAACTTACACAGCCAGCTTTCCCAGCAGCCCAGTGCCCACAAGGGCTCTTACGCATTCTCTGCCAGTGCTACAAGGAAGAAAAGGCCACCTGCTGTCACTGGGTGAAGTGAGAATGCTGCTCAACCCTTTTAACACGAACTCCAAAGCACCAAATCTCAAAGATTCCTGGTTTGTTTTGGCAGCACAGGGCTCAATATTCCCTGGCGCCAAGTATGAGAGTGGGGCCTGGGAGCCTGCAATCTAATTGCACTTCCTGCCTTTGGAGAAGTCACTTTGCTTGTCTGAGTCTCAAGTGACAATAGAATGAGGTGAAAGCAGAGTTGTGTAAAGCTGTAAATGAACTATGACCTGTGATGCCCCCAGCTTGGCCCCTCCTATAGGAAGCCCTCAACAGAAGTACATGGATAAAAGGGTAAGGCAGGGGCAGTCTGAAACATCTTTTCTGCTACATTTTCCAAGTCATATAGCAAAGTAGAGAGAAAAATGTCATATCTAAACATTCTGCGGAATTTGCTAAAGATCTTTGCTAAGAAACAGCTCATTACAGATCCAGCTGTGAGCCCTGCCCCATCCCAGCTTAGAAGTAGCCAGTATCCCCAATTAGCTTTCCCCCATCCCCGTGGGTGTATTTCTACTTTCATCTTATACATATGTATCCATAATATATAGTGTTGTTCTGCATGTTTTAAACTTGACATAAATAGCATCATACTGTGCATACACATCCTTCAACTTTCTTATGTTTTGAAATTTTTCTATGTTCATACACAAGTTACAGTTTTATAGTTTATTCATTGTAATTGCTACTTTTTTCTTTCAGAGTGCTGGGAGTTGAAGCCAGGGCCTTATACTTGCTAGGCAAGCACTGTCCATCTAAGCTTTTCCCATAGCCCGGCTACATAGTATTCTGGAGGAGGGCTGTACCAGTGATTTATCCATTCTCTGCTGGAGATAACGATTCTGTGGTAGGCCACTTGCCTAGCATGAAGTTTCCGGCACTGAAAAAAAATCAATAGGTATCCATGCTCCAGTTCTTAGACATCTAGATTTCCTCTAATTTGTCATTCTTCATAAGCATTGCTGGTGTGAAATGCCCTTTAAAACGATGGAAAAGTCTGTAACTTCAAGTTCAGTTGAGTTTCATGGCAGGTCTGTGTCCAGTCAGTAATCCCCATGTAGTAAGTGTGGGAAATGCAGTGTCTGAGAGATGCATTAACCACACTTTGGCCCTTGTTGGCGGGATGAGGGCTGGTTGTGCCGGGCCGGCCAGGTCCTGTGTAGAGTTGGCATGGGTAATCAAGACTGACCAGAGATCCCACACACTGTCTTCTTTGCTCATTTTCAACCTCTTGGCTTCATCTCATTGTAGCCCTGTTAAAATTCTCCAGTCCCTGTCACTTCCGCATCTACCTTCCTTAGTATGTGAGACACTCCCTCGGTGTCCTTCCCTCTGTCATTCTTCATGAATAAACCTGCAGCCCCAGGGAAGAGAAAGAGCCTTACATGTACCTGGCATCTACTTTGTACCCTAACACCAAATGAAGTACTTTTCAGTACTCGGTGCTATCAGCGGTCCAAGCCACCCTTCCAAGTAGTTATTTTCATTTCTGCCATAGAGATGAGGAAACTGCAGGCCAAACAGGTTGAGAGAGCAAGGCATTTGGACCTCCAGCACTGGGGGCCCTAAGGGATGGGAGTCGGGGGTAGAGCTCAGCTGGGCTACAGACAGCCTTCGATGGAGAAATTAGGCTTAGCTCCCTTTGGGGGCTGTCTCGGCCATCCTGTCACAAGAGTCATTTGTTTCAGGCCCCAGTTTTCCTAAGAGAAGGTGTCCTGCAAAATTGGAGCTGGGTGGAACCACAGATCATATATATGCTTTTGGTTTTTGTTTGGTTTTGGTGCTGGGAGTGGGAGCCAGGGCCTCCTGCATGCAAAGCACATGCTGTACTGCGGAGCCCCACCTCCAGCCCCCATACATGTGCTTTTGGATTGCAGCTCCGCATTCTGCTGAGCGTACCCACCCACTCCTCACACACGTATAATCTCTTAAAATCCGGAGTAATGGAGGGCCCAAGTACTAATCAACTCTCTGCAGCATGTCACCAGACCTAGAGACACCTTTTTAATCCTCATTCCCACTGTGCAACCTAGTGTTATTGTTTCCAGTTTTCAGCTTTGGATGTCGAAGCTCTGAGAGGTTCAGTCACTTGCCTTGGGCCTCAGAGCTAGGATGTGTTGGAGATAGCAGTCTACACCACAGTTATGTGGCCAGGTTCAAGGGCCATTCCACACGGTCTTATGAGCTGAATTCTCTAAGTCCGTGAACAACCCCTGAGCCCCTGAGGACAGCCAGGCTCTGTGGCGAGCATACAGTGCAGAACAGGATTAACTTCACAGAGCTCTCACTTCAGAGAGATCAGAGCTACCCTGCTACCGCCCAGCCTGCTTCTGCTCCCCATCAAGGGAGAGTTACTATCTAAACTGACAAGCGCTTTTGTAATCCTCATCCCTTCATGCCGTCATTTTGTCATTTATTTTGAGAA
>PVLD010037001.1:0-10566 GCA_004027595.1 Dinomys branickii
GAGAGAGAGAGAGAGAGAGAGAGGGAGAGGGAGAGGGAGACGGAGAGGGAGAGGGAGAGGGAGACAGAGACAGAGGGATTCCGACTGGGCTCCTAAGGACTCTAAGTCTGCTAGGGCAAAAGCACGCAGTGCGGTGGGGCCAAGTTGGGGAAAATGAGAAATCACAAGTGTGCATGAGGTGGCACAGAACTATGGGCTTTTGCACATTGAACAATTTCCAGAAAATGTTTATCGTCAGGACTGGTGTTTGAACCCAGAGCTTTGTACGTATTGTTCAAGACCTGTACCACTGTACCACACAGCCAGCCCCTTGAGGGCCCCTTGAAACCCTGGGTGTTTTGTCTTTGTTTGTCTCTTTGATTTGTCTTTTGACACAGGATCTTGCTATGCAGCCCAAGGCAGGCTGACTTGGAACTCCTCAGCCTCCTGCCTCAGACTCTTATGTGCTGAGATTATAATTCATTCGTATTATCACAGTTCCTGTGGAATGGTCAGGCCCACAATTTCTCAAACGAGTGTACTGTGAAGATTTAAATAAAAGAGTCAAGTGGTTTGATTTCTGGCCTCCAGGAAGATCAAAATCTTCTGACACAATTCCAGGTCCTCTGGAGGCTGGGACAAAGCACTTGTCTGAGTAAGTCTTATTTATTTGGTTTTAAACAGCGGAGGGGGACACTGTAGAAAAGCTGGTGTTTGAGTGGACCTTGACAGACAATTCAAGCATTCTTTTCCCAGTTAGTAATGTATGATAATTAGGAGACCATCTTATGTCCAGTTTGAGGAGCACAGAGCCTGCAGCTGCAGTCTCCATTTAGTTCACTGGGGTTGGAGCCAGATATACCCAGGTATACCCTTAGAGTAGGGGATTGGCCTCAGACAGGTTCACAAGTAAACGCGGAAAGCAAAGTGGTTAATATTGAAACCTGCTCCCATTTATGGTGCTCTCCATGAAGATTACAGGTGTGCACCCGGAACACCGTGGAGCTTGCAGCTGTGTTGGCACAGGACTGGCATCCCAGTGCTTGGGAAGCTGAGAAAGGACTGCTGAGTTTGAGCTCAACATGACCTGGCTATTTCAAAGGCAGCCTAAACCCAGGGGTGCAGCACTCATTTCACGCCCTCCTCTTGCACAGTCTCAGGATGAATACAAATTAAGGACCTTGGCTCCTTGCTGAGTCACATAGTTACCCTTCTGAAATTCTCACATTGACACAATGAACAAAGTCCCACACAGGAAAGGGCACGTCCTGTTCACCCCAAGATGCAGAGCTGCTGAGTCACATGGCCAAACCTCCAGATTCCTCAAGTTGACACAATATGTCAACCATAACTGTAGTTTTATTATTTAATTACAAGAATTTATTTGTTTTTAGTTGTTCTTGTTCACACAGTGTCTTAATTTGTTGTTCAGGCTGGTCTTGAAGTCATTGTGTGGTGTAGACTGCCCTTGCACTTACGGAGATGTTCGTGCCTCAGGCTCCTAAGTTTTGGGATGATAGGCATGTGCCACAAAGACTAGCAAGTAGAAGAACAAATCTGTGTAGAAATACAACTAAATGCAAAAGAAGTAACAGGATTGGTACCTGAGACACCGTTTCTTGAAGGGAAGAACACACCAGAGGTACCAAAATATATGGTATGTGAGAATGACCTGGAATAACAGATCACAACAACAAAGGTATTTGAATATTCTCAAGATCAGCTTTTTGTAACTTCATCCATGCTTTCCTGTTCCCTTAATCCTGGCTTCTCCTGACTGAGCTACACTCATGGTTCTGGGCCCTACAGTCCAGAAGTCTTGGTGTACACCCTTCCAGTCAAGCACCTGCAGTTGCCACCAGATGTGGACGAAACAGGAATCAGCCCCAGAAATGAGATAAAACCTACCTTTCCACCGGTGCTGCTCTTCCGCTCTGCCACCCAGTTGCACCCCTACTTTTCCGGTCTTCCTTTCTCTATCCTTTCAAGCCTTGCATGCATCTTGGTTGAACCTCCAGTGCTGTGAGAGTAGGCAGGTGCAGGTTTCCCCTAGGTTCCCTTCATGTGGCACAAGCAGATTTCTCATCTGGAAACTCCTCCCAGGTGGTGCTGAGCAAAGGTCAAGACCTCTGGTATCTTCCGCAACATCATGAGCCACTTCTAATCTCCTTGACACCAACTGGCCCCTCCCTGCAATCCAAGGACTCTCCTTCCAGTATTCACATACCACACTTAGCTGTGCTGAGCACTTGGGGGACAGCTGTATATCAAGTTCTTCCAGCAGGGATTCCTGGGTCCTTAGGTTTGTCTCTTGTGCTGATTTCTTCAAACTTCGTGTGTGGGGCCTTAGGGTTCGTCAGGTTCATCAGGGTCCTCAAAGGGAGGCAGGTGAATGTCCATGGCTATACCTTGGCCTTCAGGACCACACTGTGTTCCCCATTAAGGCATCCTTGAATAACTCAGGGAAGATCACGAGGGGCAGGTCATGCAGAGCAGTCTTACTTTCAGGCACACTCTGCTTGGCTAGCTCCTACAGCGTTGAGGGGCTCTCCATAATCATCCTGAGCTACCTGCAAGGAGAGAGATACTGGCTAACATCCAGGAAGAAGCTTCCATTCACGCTAATCTCAGAGGCCCCTTCAAATCCATGAACACCAACTCAGGGTCAAGGTCCCTGGTCTGGATATGATGAAGCCTTCTGTGTTCACTCCAATATCTCTGACCTGGGCAGCTGGAACTGCAAACATCTGCCCTGTTGGCACCAGACACCACGACCCCATCCACTCAAGCCACTAGTGCTTTGAAGTCCAGTCCTGCTGGAGAATGTCTTCTGAATGTTGTGAAGTATCAGCCCTTTCTGGTTTGGGAAGTTTCTGATCTTTGCTACAAGGCCCCACATTGCTAGCAATGGAAGTGTCTTCTGGCCCACCTACCTCACCATCTTCATTCCGACCGTGAGGCCATGTGGGAGATCCTAGGAAGTCCGTGAAGTTGAATTCTATTACTTTCCTTTTATGACTGATGAGCATATATAAAAGTCATGCAACCTTTTTATAGAGCTTGTGGAAGTTAGAGATGTAAAATGCTATCTGTGAAGGAGTTTAATGAAACTTTTGCACATATTACAGCTTGCCTCTTCGTGATTGAGTGTAGGGAACACATCAAACCAAGTCATGGGCTGGTACTATAGCTCAGCAGCACAAAAGCCTTTCTGGCAACTGTGAGGCACGAGTTCAATGTCCGATTCCAAACAAATAAAAATTATATATCTGTTTTTCCAGGCATGGTTGCACATGCGTGTAATCGCTGCACTCCTTAGGCTGAGATGGGATGAGTGTTGTGAGTTCAAGACCAGTCTACACTACAGAGGGAACTCAGAGCCAGCAGATCCGCACAGGGAGACCCTGCTTTAAAAATGGCAAAGGAAGAAAAACACAACAAACAAACAAATGAAAAAACCCCAGTCTCCACCTTTAAAATACTGCAGAGATTCGGACATGATAGAACATGTCAGTAATCCCAGGACTCTGGGAGGCCAAAGCAAGAGAACTTCAAGTTGAAGCCCATCCTGTGTAATTTAGTGACTTAGCAAGAATGACGTGAAGTAAATTGTAATGAAATAAAAGCTATTTCTGGGGAGCCAGTTCAGTTAGAGTGGTAGTGCGCTTTGTTTTATATCCCAGTAACCCAAAACCAAAAAATAACAGAACTAGGTGCTGTGGTGGGAAAACCTGTAATCCCAGAACTCTGAAGGCTGATGCAGGAGGATTATTCGAAGTTCCAGGATAGTCTGGGATACGTAGCTCAGAGCCAGCCCAAAGTAGGACCTTTTGAAAAAAGCAAAATAACAACAAACCAAAACAACAACAGAAGGTCCATACACTTCATAGTTGGTCTGACTCATTGTCTTTGCCTTGTGTGTTAGGGTTCGTACCACAGGGGTATTTGCCTGTCAGGATCGACCCTCAGGCAGCACCCAGGACTTTCAGTCTGAAAGCGAATAATATGACGCTGAGCAAACTCCAGGTTGAGTAAAAATCAGTTGATTTACTGAGGTAAACAAGCCGGAAAAGGCCTAGTGTTCTTTTGTTTTAATTTCTTCAGTGTTTTGTGACCATGGTGGTCAAATGATCAGCCTTCGCTCATAGCTGCATCTCCTGGAAAATGATCATCCTGCATCTCTGTTCACTGGTTTGTTTTGCTTTGTGTTTCTCTACTGTGGTATCCCTGCAGCCCCAAGGGAGCAAACTTCCTTTGAGCTGTAAATCCCTTTGTCAGGACAGCCAAGAACCAGAAACTAAGTCTCCCAGGTCCATTGTCGACCAATTCTTCGATTTTGGCATCAGGTAAACACAAGCGGATCAGGGAAGCAGTTTCTCCCATTATTCTTAGCTTGTTCCAGGCCTTGGTGTGGCCCTTATGGAACAGGACCCTGCTGCCACAAGCTTGCTGTCACAGCAGTACATATAGACTCACTTTCCTGGGAAGCTTCCCATTTGTTTCTCACACCTGAGGTTCACCAGTGGCTGCGACAGCAGGCACCGCCCTGAACACAGTTCCTTCCCCTCCCAAAGGAACCTTACTTGAGAGAAATCCCCTCTGCAGTGCATTCTGTGTCGGCAATATTAAATTAATCCAAAGAGAGGTACAGAAGAAAGTCGGGGGGAAATCTGGGCATAAAGGACCACAACTGCCCTGAGGATATGCTGGAACATCAGGGCAGAGGACAAAAGTGCAAGCCCAGCCCAGTCACTTAGAAGGAATTTGTCTAAAAACAAATTTTCTGTGGCTGCTGCTCAGTGGGCAGGCTCTACCATAAGTCCCAGTCACAAGGGTATGTTAGGAATGGGGAGAAATATCAGGTAGAGGGAACCGGGGTGTGGAGAAAACCAAAGTATGGGAGGGAATGAACACCATGGAATATCTCTATTTGCTGCCATGAGTTCCCAAGCTAAACCACATTGCACAGAAACTCAGGACCTCTTCTCACCAGTTGCTGGAGATTCATGAGCTCTGAATTGAAAACCAGGAAAATGACCATGGAGGAAACCAGATGATTCACATGCAAATATATTTTTGATCATTCCTTTACATTCATGCACACATTCATCTCAAGCCTGAATTAACATCTAACAACACAAATTCCTCGACCTGTTCCTGTAAGGTCCTAGGAATAGAATGGTCACTTCTCCACTCAAGTTAGAGATTCTTCAAACTTATTGCCTGCTGTCCCACCTGTCCTTTTCTCACTGACACTGAAAGAAGAGCTCTGTGTCCCTGGGTCCCAGAAGGAAACGTGTGATATTGCATTCGCCAAGACTGGGAAGAAGGCTGGGCATGGACTAGGGTGCATGTGACAGATTTTCTGATGGCAACACAGTTCACAGAGAAATGTACAGAAGCAAACTGTCCAGTGATGGTTTAATGGCTTGAGGATCTTCTTAAGGTGTTCGTGTAGCCAGTACCATAGCAGAGCAGAGAAATCTAGCAGAGAAATCATGCCTAGAAATGCAGTGCTCCTGAGGAACAGAGCACAGTTACTGCGTTAAATTTCTGCGCCTGGCAGTTTGGCACAGCAGCTTCTTCATGGTGCCTACGGACATGAAATTCCTTGCAAAGCAGAAGGTATTGAGCTGGAAGCAGCAGCTCAGGGCAGGCTGAGTTTTAGCTGTCTGTTCTTCTCAGTCTGGGGCAGCTGGATCCACTCAGTGTGTGAATGCTGGCAGTGAGTTGATGAGAAAGTCTCCACGGGGTACTTCAGGCACCTGAGGAGGTACCAGGCAGTTAGATCTTCATTTGGTTGGGATAGTAGGGAATGGTGGGGAACTTCAACATATACCAACTGTCACGTGAGTCATCCCAATCTGGTTGGGAATTTACCATCACCTGCTTGAGTGAGTCTTGCATCTCCACAGTCCCCTTTCCTCACTCCCAAGGACAAAACCACAACTATGTCTGGATGAGGGCAGTAGAAGACAGGCAGGAAGCAAACATCAGACAAGATAGGGCCAGAGCTACTGGGCTTGCCAAAGGTCTTCCTGCAGAGTTTTTGTCCTTGGGCCTGTCCTGCGCCTATGTTCCTTGCCTTCAGCCTCAGACCGATGCACCTTCCTTCTAGTTATCAGCCCATCCTGGGACACAGGCTTCCCTTGGGGACTGCTGTAGGATCAGAGAGAATTTGGTGTTCCTGAGCACGTTCTCTAGATGGGAACCTTGAGGAAAAAGTCACAAACCCACCTTTCTGTGTCTGACTGCACCTCCTGGCATTATAGCACGGTGGATCTGTGCAGTCTGCTTACTCACAATGTGAGCTCCTCTGAGAACCCACTGCCTACTTGTGCAAATATTTGGAAGATGGCGACCAGGTGAGCAGCAAAGGAGCGATCCTGCCTGATAAACACCACCAGCTCGAGACAGACTTGGCGAGCGTGAATGCCAGGACCTCGGCTGGGAAGTTCAAACTGAACGTGTTTCTCTGAGCTGCTGGGGGAAATGCGCTAGGGAGGCCCAAACTGCCGTGGCGAGACGCGGGAAAGCCCCAGACGCTGGGAGCCAGAGACGCTCCGCGTGGGGAGGCGGTTTGGCTGGGTCCGAGCGCTGTGAGGGCACAGCCAGCTCGGTCCCTCCCGCCTCCCGAGCCGGCGCAGCTTTCTGACGACTCCCGACAGAAATCGGCTTTTTAGCAGCAGCAACGCCCGGCAGGCTCACATTTCGCGCGCATTAGGCAGGCTGCGCAGCCTAGACCCTCGGCAGCCGGGGGTCCGTGGCCAGGGCGGCACGAGGAGCAGAGGAGCAGAGCATCCCGCTCCCTCCCCCAGACCCGGAGAGCGCGAGGAAACAAGTGGCTGCGAGCGGCGGATCGCGAGCATAGCACAAAAAACTGGCACCTTGGAACCTTGCTGCCTGCAGGGACTCCGAAAACTGGTGAGCTATCTGCGCTCACGACCAGATCACCAAGGGGGGGAGGAGATCCATCCGTATACCTGCAGGGAAACCTGGGTGGGTGGAGGAGCGGTCTTACACACCTAACCCAGGTCTATCGGTAGGGAGTAGCTAACCAACATCTGTACAGCCTTTTAAGCGGAACTCTCAGCGGAAAGCTTAAGGGATATTCCCCCAAAGAAAAGTCATTGGAGCAGCCTCTGCAGCAGACCTTTGCCTACTGAACTGCCTGGGCAATCTATTGCTCAATATTTTGAATCTGATACCCAAAAAAGGGAAGACAGAAAAACAAATCTCAGCAGAAAGCTTAAGGGACATTCTCCCAAAGAGAAGGAATCATTGGAGCAGCCTATGCTGCAGACCTCCGCCTGCTGAACTGCCTGTGCAATTTATAGCTCCACATTTTGAATCCGATACCCAAAAATGGGAAACAGAGGAACAAAACGCAGTCTCAAAACTCAACCCCACCAAGAACAAGTTTTGAATGTGAAGATCCAGGGGAACCAGGAAGCCTCAAAACTTCAAGATATGAAACGATTGCATCCGAAATGAAACAACTCCAACAGGCCATGAAAGAGCTTAAAGCAGAAATAACCCACATACCCTCCATGATTTCTCAGATAAAAAACGAGCTGAAAACAATGATGGAAGAAATTTTCCATTCACACAGACAAGAAATAGACAAAAGGCTAGAAGAAAATAGGAAACAAATGGAAACGTTACAAGAGCAATTTAGGAATGAATTACCAATAATGAAACAGGTCCAAAGAGAATGCCAGATTTGAAAAGTGACGCTGAAAGCATGAAAAACCGTTTAAATGCAACCGAAGATAGAATTTCAGAACTTGAAGACAGCATGGCAGCTTATGAGCGTGAAATGAAGAATCTCGTGATATCATCAAAGACACAAGAAAAGTGAATCCAACAGCTGCAAGGTGAGGCAAAATGTAACAATATTGGAATTATAGGAGTTTGTGAAACAGCAGGAGATCTCAAAAACGATATAAAAGGAATATTCGATGAAGTAAGAGCAGAAAATTTCTCAAACAAGCTAAAAGACTCTGAAGTTCAGTTAAGCGAATCATATACAACCCCAATGATCCATAACCCAAAGAAAAACACGCACAGGCATATAATAATCAAGATCCCAGATATCCAGCAAAAGAACACAATATTAAAAGCTGCCAGAGAAGTGAAACAGATCACCTATAAAGGAAAGCCCATCAGAATTACAGCAGATTTCTCAACGGAAACCATGAAAGCAAGAAGAGCTTGGAGCGAGAGACTACAGATTCTGAGACAAACCAACTTCCAACCCAGACTGATGTATCCTGCAAAATTATCCCTCAAATTCAATGGAGAAATAAAATATTTCCAATGGAAACAACAACTGAAGAACATCAAGAGTGCCAAATCAGCATTGGAAAATGCACTAAAAGATATTCTAGACAGAGAAAAAAGAGACCACAATCCCAAGAACAGCTATAGAAATAACTCCCTAAAGAGAACAAATAATTAAACAGTCAGAAAAAGAAGGAAAACTTCAAGTAAATAACATGACTAGAATAAGCCAACATATAACCTTGATAACCATTAATGTAAATGGCCTCAACTCAAAAGTCAAAAGGAAAAGATTGGAAGAGTGGATTAAGGAACACAATCCAACGATATGCTGTATACAGGAAACACATTTTACTCAAAAAGAAATCCATAGGTTGAAAGTTAAAGATTGGAAAACAATTCTCCATGCAACAGGCCCCCAGAAAAAAGCAGGGGTAGCTATTATGTTTGCAAGCAATGTAAACTTCAAACCAAAAACAATCAAAAGAGATAAAGAAGGCCACTACATACTAGTTAGGGGAAAGCTACAAGAGGAAGAGGTAACGGTCCTAAACATTTATGCACCTAATAATGGAGCACCTAACTTTACAAGTCAAATCTTGACAGACGTAAAAAATCAAATAACTAATAACACTATTGTAATAGGGGACCTAAACACCCCTCTGACACAAAGAGACAGGTCAAGCGGAGAGAAACTCAGCAAAGAAATAGCAGACCTGAACCAAAAGTGTGAACAGATGGACTTAGTAGATGTATACACAGTGTTCCACCTGACAACATCAGAATACACATTTTTCTCAGCTGCACATGTGTCTTTCTCCAAAATAGACCACATTTTAGCTCATAGAGCATATCTACCTAAATGCAAAAGAATTCAAATTATCCCATGCATATTATCGGACCACAATGCAATAAAAGTGGAAATTAATGAGAAAGAGAACTCCAAAAACCACAAAAAACGTGGAAATTAGACAACAACCTACTGAATAACCAATGGGTCACCCAAGAAGTTAAAGAAGAAATTAAAAATTACCTACAAATAAATGAAAACACAAGTACAACCTAACGGAATCTGTGGATGCAATGAAAGCAGTCCTCAGAAGGAAATTTATAGCAATGAAATCATATACAAAGAATATAGAAAGAGAGCAAATAAATAACCTAAGGATACACCTCAAACTCTTAGAAAAAGAGCAACAAGCTAAAGCAAGAGCCCAAAGAAGGGAGGAGATTATAAAACACAGGGAAGAAATTAATGCAATTGAGATGAAGAAAACTCTACAAAAAATTAGTGAATCAAAGAGTTGGTTCTTCGAAAGAGTAAATAAAATTAATAAACCCCTAGCCAACCTTATCAAAAAAGAAGGGAAAGATCTCAAATTCATGCAATAAAGAATGAAAAAGAGGAAGTCACTACAGATCCAAAAGAAATACAAAAGATCATTAATACCTACTTGGAAAATCTGTATGCCCATAAGATAGAAAATACAGAAGAAATGGACACATTCCTAGAAAGGTACAAATTGCCAAAATTGAATCAGGAAGACGTGAAAATCCTGAACAACCCAATATCAATGAATGAGATTGAAAACGTCATTAAAAACTTACCAACAAAGAAAAGCCCAGGCACTGATGGGTTCACAGCAGAATTCTATAAAACACTTAGAGAAGATCTAATGCCAACACTCCTCAAACTCTTCAATAAAATCGAAAATGAAGCAACTCTCCCCAACACATTTCTGGAGGCAAGTATTATACTGGTACCAAAACCAGAGAGAGATTCAACCAAGAAAGATAGCTACAGGCCAATCTCGCTAATGAACATAGATGCAAAGATACTCAACAAAATACTGGCAAATAGATTACAGCGAATCATAAGGAAAATTATACACCACGACCAGGTAGGATTCATTCCAGGGTTGCAGGGATGGTTCAATATTCGCAAATCAATTAATGTAATATACTATATTAATACAGTCAAAGACAAAAACCACATGATCATCTCAATAGATGCAGAGAAGGATTTCGAGAAAGTCCAACATACATTCATGTTAAAAAACTTTAGAAAAAATAGAAATAGATGGCACCTACCTCAATCTCATCAGAGCCATCTACAACAAACCAACAGCCAACATCATACTAAATGGACATAAACTGAAAACTTTCACTTTAAAGTCAGGAACAAGACAAGGATGTCCATTGTCACCACTCCTATTCAACATAGTTCTGGAAGCACTAGCCAGAGCAATCAGACAAGAGAGAGAAATGAAAGGAATAAGGATAGGAAAGGAAGAAGTCAAACTA
>PVLD010037002.1:0-10566 GCA_004027595.1 Dinomys branickii
GACTTTTTGCTGAGTGTCTATTGTACCCTACACAACCTCTGCTATTATTCTTGCATCAACCCCACTTTGCAGATGAGGACGTGAGATCAGAGATGTCCAATGACCTCTCCAAAGTCCCACAGCCCAACAGAAGAGGCTGTGACGTAAATCCATTCACTCCTGCTTTCACACTCCACTTATAACAGTATAATAATTCTATGAAGGAGCCGGGAGTGTAGCTGGTGCATAGCTCCCTTGCCCAGCATGTGCAAGGTCCTGGGTTCAATCTCAGCAATGCAACAAAAACAGGAAGCACTCTCTAGCAGGCACGGATCCAAGGCTTCCCATCATTAATGGATTAACCTCATAACACCCCTTTAATGCGCTGTCATTAGTGAGCCCGGGAAGCGGCCCCAACCTCCCCAAAATTATGTTTCAAAAGCTGCTCCAAACCTCTCGCGGGCAGCGTGGGCCCCAGGAGAAAGCTGAGCACGATAGGCAGGTCGTGGTAGCTGACGGTCCACGGCCTGGACGCTGAGATGCTGGGCAGCCACAGGGCCCTCAGCCCTTGTGGGCCTCAGCCGCTCGTGTCCTGGGGGCACCCCTGAGGGTTGGGCTGGGAGCAGAAGCTGCACCTGTCCCGGAAACTTCTGCACCGCCTTCTGTTGTGGATGGCTTCAGCTGCTGACCAATCAGACAACTCGCTCCTGTACAACTTTCCTCAATCAGGTCCACACCTTGCCACGCCCCTTCCTGTGGCCACTCCATGACAATAGCCTCCCTGGCTGTTTCTAGTTCAGTCTGGATCAGTTGGTTTGCACACCTGAAGGTGCAAGTGGCTGGAGAAGGAGAGAAAGGCGCTGGGAGCCGCTCCAGAAGTGTGTGTGAGGCCTGGCTGCCTGCTCCCAGCAGTGAAACCCTACAAGCCCTACCCGGTAGCCACTGAGCAGAAAGGGCAGGGACCTCCTCCTCTCTAGAAGGCTCTGAAGAAGATGATGGAGAAAGCTGAGGGTGTCAGCTGGCTCCTGAGTGCCATCTTTCAGTGGTTAAGAATCCCAGTTACCTGGTCACTGTACCCTCCTTTCTATGCACAAGGTAACTGGGAGTGAGAAATTGTTCGGTTACCCAGTGGGTAAGTCCCAACCTTAGGATGTGGTCCCAGGCTCTTGGCTGCAGAGCTCTTGTTCCAGGCCCGCTGTCTTGGAGTCCTGAAGGAGCCCAAGATGGAGCGTGCTCCAAGGCCCAGGGTATCTGTGCTGGTGTTTTACGTAACATGCAATTCGGAGCTCTTTAAGCATTCATCAGCCAGGATGTGAGCTTGTATACGGTTACAAGAAATTCGGAGATGGTCTAAGTATGCTACACATTCCTGTAAGTCCTGAAAATGTAACATTTACAAGAAAAGAGTTTGTTATACTCGTGTCAAAACAAAATCTGGTACTCCCAAGTATGTGCAGTTTTTAAAAGAATTAGGTTTCCTTTCTGACAAAAAATGAATTTGTCATATGATACTTAGAGTACAAGTTTATGGAAAATCTGGAAACATCACTGCCTATTGTTTCTAGATAGGCATGTGTGAAGTAAAAGAGGTTTGTTTTCCTTTGAGGTGCTGGGCATGGAGTGAGCCTTGTGCACCATTTGTGTATGCTGCCCTTTGTGCCTGAGACCTTGGGAGGCTGGAATTGTGACCTTGTGGAAGGGCAGGTGCATCAACCTGTTGATGACCCCCATCATTCAGACAAAGACCTTGACACTTAAGCTGAAAGAGATGTGTTTTGGGCTTATGGTTCCCAGTGGGATTGAGTCCACGGTTGTCTGGCTCTAAGACAACAACTAAATGGTGGAAGAGCATGGCAGGGCATCGTTGTTTACCTCATGGCAACCAGGAACCAGAGAGAGAATGTTGAGACAATGGACAAGCAAACATCCTTCCCAGTGCCCTGCCTCTTCTGACCAGGCCCTGCCCCTAGGTGCCCATTAAGCTATGCACTCCTCAATGCATTAGTGTGCTTGCTGGTAAGTATATTCCTCCCACCAACCACCTTCCATAAGCCGCAAGACTTTTGGGGAACTTTTTAGCTCTAAACCGAAGTACCAGGCATCCCCTTGACTAGCCAGAGGGAACATTTGTGAGTTAAGAACAGTGTTGCTTTTACCCTTCAGTGTTATTAAATTGATATTTTGCCATTAATGTACTTTTGTGTGGATTTTGCCCTCAAATTTTACTCCCAAGTTGTTAGCCCCCCTCCCCACAAAAAATGGCTTCAGGAGAAGCTGAGGGAATGTGAGGAATGCTCTCTTTATCTGGAGGTGGTAGATGCCAACATCAGGTGTAGCCTTCTCTAGGCTGCTTTGTACACTGTGTGTCCGTGGCATTGGGCATCAGATGGACCAGGTTGGCAGGCAATGGAGGGATTTCTAGAACTGGAGGGGGAGGAGTGTCACATGTGCAAAGTTAAGAAAGTGAGAAAAAGCATTGAATGAGGTGAATGTACAATGTATGATTGAAAATACAAATTTTCAACTTTTTAAACATGTACTGCAGTAAAAGGCACACCATCATTAATTTATCTCAAAATATTCCCCTTCCTTTGATGCTTAGCCCATCATTCTGAAGCAGTTCTGGAAGTCCTTTTTTGTGAGTGCATTATTTGCACTGTGGTGACGTCCTTGATGTCCTGAATTGATTCAAAATTTTTACTTTCTGTGGTCATTTTGACTTTGAGGAAGAGTAAGAAATTATGTGGTGTTAGACCCAGTGAACAAAGTAGATGACAACACAAAATAATGTCTTTAAGAGGCTGCCTGTCTGTTGGATGGCTCTGGACTGCAGAATTCACCAGATTTTTTTCTCATCCCTCATAAAGATGCTCACAGAAGAGGCCTTCCAGACCTACTTCCGAGAGTGGCAGGAACTATGGGATAAGTGTATCTGAAGTGGGGAGTAGTGTTCTGAGGGAGATTAATGGCAATGTGTCTTGTAACAAACTTAAAATTTAAGCATCCACTGTATATTTTGATCACATCTCATGTAGAGAGGCCTGGCAGGCCTAGATGGTACCTGCCACATCTAGTGCAATATTAAAACTCAGGTGTCTCCAGCATCTACAGCTAAGAGCACTTCTTCAAAACAGTGTTCTAAGACTGCTTTTCCCCAGGGGACTTCTGTGTGAGAAGTTAAGATTTTCATGACTGCAGTCAGAGCCTGAATATAACCATTGATGAAGGCCGTCCATAAAGTGCAAACTATATAAACAAGTCCAACTTGGTAACAGCCATGATTTTTAAATTCATGGGTTTTAGAGAAATGTTTCATTGAAAACCAGCAAATGATGATCTCTGGCAACCTGATGTGGCCTGAACCTTGTTTTGATGGATGGTCTGAGCCTGTGGCAGCCTACTGCTGGCTTTGATTCTGTTTGTGTCACACACCCACACTCACACATTCACACTCTTTTAGCCAGCTCGGGTTGCTGTAACCAAATACCACAGATGGGGTGTCTTAAATATCAGGAAGGCTGGCAAGATTTGGAGGCTGAGAAGTTTAAGGACAAGGTCCCGAAAGATTCAGGTCCCCAGTGAAGGCTCTCTTGCTGGCTCGAAGAAGGCTGCTTCTTTCTTGTTGTAAGGGGGAGGCGGAGAATATGAGTGAGTCAGAGAACACACTTTGTTTCTTCAGCTTCTTTGAATAATATTGATTCTATCAGGACCCCAATCTCATGACTTCACCTAAATCCAGTCACCTCCCAAAATCCTTACCTCCAAATACCATGGTACGCAAAGAGCCTTCACAGATGAATTCTGGGGAAACACGAATAGTTCTAACATATACAGTGTAGAGGGTCCCCTAGAATATGTTACATGGCTGTTGTCCGTATCTTTAAGTACAAGGTAGGCAGTTTACCACTTAGCTACACCCCTAGCCCTTTCTATTAATTTTGGCAGGGTCTCACTAAATTGCTCAGAAAGGACTTGAACTTGTGATCTTCCCCTCACCCTTCCAAGTAACTGGGATTAGCGGTGTGCACCAATGTGCCTGGCAAGAGTCTGCATTTTGAATAAGGTCATCTCTCTCTGCTGACCTACCCAGAGGCTCCTAAGCACTTCAAAGCTTAAGAATCTCTGCTGTAAGCTCCGCATCCTCTGGAGATTTCTGAAACCAGATGCATACCCTGAAAGCAGGCACTTCAGGAATGACTGTGCACCTCAAGCCCTGGGCCTACCAAAGGCTGAGTGGGGTGTGGAGAGGAGCTTCTGACAGCAGCAGTATTTGGAGCATGGATTTAATGAGCGACTGCTTCAGTGCCTGGGGAGAAGGGGATCTAATCCTAAGGTACCGATGTTTTCAAAATTGAATGTCTGTTTGAAACAATGAAGGGAGAGAGGCATTGTTTTACTGAAAACTAGGTTTCATTAGTCAGCTTTCCATTTCCGTAGCGACACCCCTGAGATAAACAACTATTTCAGCTCCTGGATTCTGAGCTTTCAGTCTGTGGTCAGCTGGCCCCACTGCTTTTGGGCCTATGGTGGGCAGCGCATCGTGTGCAGTGGACCAAAGCTGCACCCATCATGGAGGCCAAGAAGCAAAGAGAGACAGCAAGGGGCTGGGGACAAATATTCCCTCCAAGGGTGCACTCCAAGGACCCAAAACCTCCACCAGGCCCCGCCTCCTCAGGCTATACCACCTCCCAACAGGGCCAGCTTGGATCACAGCCTTCAACACGTGGGTCTTGAGGCCTCTGAGCAAACCACAGCAGGCTCTTTTCAAATCAAATCAGTGACTGACTCAGTTACCTCCATGCTTGGTGGTCATTTACTGTTCTCTGCTGCAGATGACCCTGCCTGTTTATAAAAAAGGATCAATACAGTTCTTCCAGAAGGAACTCATTCCTGGTAGGATTTATTCTTACTGTTAATTACTATTACAGATGTGCATGGTTAGCATTCATAACTAATATTCTAATACTTCAAGTGCAAGTATTACTTGCTCAACAACTTGGCTCCAGCTTTTCCTTTTCCAATTGATTTTTCTAGTAACAGTATTAACAGAAAACCCAAGTGCAGGTGTCAATCTCCATTGGACATAGGTGTTTGTGATTCTATAATTCCTGTCAAAGAGCAAATGTGTAGGGTCTGTAGCTCTCAGATTTTATAATTTGAGCAGTGAGAAAGGCCACATTTTGTCAGACTCCGTGGAGCTGGGAAGGACAGAGCAACAACTTAGACCAGTTGCTCATCAGCACCAACAACATCACATTTATGCAGTATTTACAACACGCTGGGCACCAAGCCAAGTACCACATGGTCAAGCATCGCATCCTCACAGTGCCCACGTTATCCCAGTTTTGTAGATAAGAAGAGCCAGGGACAGACAGGTTGAGTGTGTTACCCAGGTCCACAGACAGCAGCATATGGCAGGGCTGCTGTACAGCATCAGGCAGTTCAGCTCCAGAGCCCCAGCTCCTCCCTGTCATGCTTGTTTGTCTGAAGCAAGGAGTGAAAGGTGGGACACAGACAGATGTGCACTGTTAATTAAGCTCATGTACAACACTCAAGTTGATGTTCTCAGTAATGTTTGGATGCATGAATAGCTTTTTGTTAGTGTTGCAAGGAGCTGAAAAAATATTTCAAGGCCAAAAAAAAAAACATTACTTGCTGGAGCAGTGGCAGAATAACACAGTGGTTAGGGATTAGAGAATCAAAGGCTGGTGTAAGAGGCACATTTTAGAGTCCAAAGGAAAATCCCCATTCAGGGAGTTACTATTGGCTTTTCTAGCAGCGTCCGTACATTTGCACCCAAAGGCATATGGTCGTGTGATTTAGAGAGTCCCAATTCTGCCACCAACACGAGGGAGCATGGGACTGAAGGGGTGATGATACCACTCCCAATTCCAGAGGTAAATCCCACCCTGACTGGTCTAAGCTGATCAGAAAATCTTGCCCTTGTGCATGGTTGTTTCACAGGTGAGAACAGTCTCAGCCTGAGAGAGCACAGAGGCTCTCATCAAGCTATTCCTGAAACTGAAACTGACTTATTTGCAGCTATTCCTGAAATTATCCTATTTTCATTTATATGGGTCAATTTATTCCTTTTCTATCCCTGTTATTTTAAGCTGGGCTTCTGATTCTTGCTGAAACTAAAAGCATCTTAGCTGGTATGTGGCATATTGGGCTGGTGGTTTAAATATGCAAGGTACCTAATGGAACTCTCAGTGTTCATTGCAAACCCACAGAAAAACAAACTCAGCACTTAGCTGCATCTTTTTTCCCCTCCACTACAGGGGAACTGAACACAGGGATGTTGAACTATATCCTCAGCCTGCCCCATTCCCCAAACCCCTGCCACTATTTTTTTAAATTTTGAGGTAGGATCTTACCTAGTTCCTCAGCCTGAGCTCAAACTTGAGATCCTCCTGCGTCAGCCTCCTGAATAACTGTGATTACAGGCTAACTCCTTAGCTTCAATCTTAAAAGAACTGACAAACAAGTTAAGGTCTAAGTGCACACTGTGTTAATCAGAAATTGGTATTTTAGTCACAGTGTTATGGAGGTACAGGAGAGGGAACGTACATGACACACAAGAAAGCAAAACTGAACGCGGTTCTTCACTGCGTATCCCCAGGCAACCCTCCGTACTGACACCTGTCCCATCTTTCCTCCTTTTCTCCTTTCCGCTATTCTTATTGTCCCTTAATGTTCTGTGCTCCATGGCAAATGGACGAAACAACCACAGTGAAACCTCCCACCCAGTTCTTCCAGTCTTCTCCCAGTCCCAGCCCAAGTTCATTGAAGCACCTGCCCAATAAACCTAAAGCTACCTTCTCAGAAGGTAATTCATCTGTGAGTAACTGTGTTTCCTCCACACTGTAACCTACCATGCTCTGGAAATATGCTGGGAATGCTGCTGAGCCCTTGCACTTTCCCTTCATCTTTGCAGCTACTGCCACAAGAAAGAGGACAAATTCATACTCCTTAAGTGAACTTGAGCATTTCCAGGCTCCAGTTCCCTCCCTGGGGAGTGTGGAGAAGACAAATCACAGCTCTGTCTCCGTGTGACACCTGTATCTTCTGGGTGATGTCAGCAGTAGAGCCAAGCAGTGATGCTTTTCAAACTTATTTCTGTAAAGCTTCAGCAGTGGAAAAACACCTCCTAGAATCTGATCTCAGTGCTTTGAAATGTCATTTGTGTATAAATCTGTGGAGGTGAAGATGGCTGTGTTTCCGAATAAAACCCAGCACATTTATGATCAGTCAGGGTGTCTAGGAATCTGTATTGAGTTTCATTTCTAGTAGCAACTGGACAGAAACAGAAGCACTTCTAGGTATAGCTGCTGGAAGATGTGCTTCACAAAATTGGAGGAAATCAGTATGCATCAGGGATAAATGTCAAGCAGTGAAAAATGTGGAAACCATGTGGTTTTAGATGCAAGAACCATTCTGACTTTCTGGAAAAGACTCACAGAAACTAACCTTCTTGCTTGGGAATGGACAGCATGTGTGACATTGTTAAATTATAATATTGGTCATCAGTGGTAATGGTGGATGATTAATTAACAGTTTTATAGTCACAAGCTAGAGGGCCATCTTTTTCCTCCCTCCCTTCTCTCTGTCCATCCAGATATTTTCCTTGATAAATTTTAATCATTTAAAACTACCTTAAGATGTGGGATTTAAGCCCTTTCAATTTGGACAACTTGCTCCTGTTCAAGTATACCCATGTTTAGCCTCTAAGCCATTTATCAGTCAAGAGGCTTTCAGGGCCAGGGATATAGTTCAGCAGGCACAAGTGTCTTCCTGGTAAGTACAAGGTCCTGGGTTCAATTCCCCATACAAAAAAAAAAAAAAAAGAAGAAGGAGAAGGAGGAGGAGGAGAAGGAGGAGGAGAAAAGAAGGAAAGGAAGAAGCAGCAGCTTCTATTGTTTCTCACTGTGTGTTGGGCATGGTAGTGAGTGCTAAAGAACCACAGGTAAGTGAGGTAAGATCACTCACATCCTCTTAAGAGTGGATATGTAATTTTCCTTTTTCTCAAGGTCTTTATCTGGCTTTGGTAACAGGGTAATGCTGTCCTCAAGCATTGAGTTAGGATGTGTTCCCTTGCCTTGTATTGTTAAGAAATGTTTAGGAAGAACTGATGTTCATTCTTTAAATGTTTGGTGGAGTACACCAATGAAGTCCTCTGGCTCCAGCTTTTCTTTGTTGAGAATTTGTTTCTTTAATGACTGATTCAATCTCTTACCCTGTTTTAGGACTGAACAGGTATTCTATAGTATTTCTTCTTGGGTCAACTTTCATAGTTTGTATATTTCTAGAATTTTTCTATTTCTTATTGATTATCTAATTTGTTGGCAGACAAATGCTTATGCCAAGAAGTGTTTCCTGCTATGGGAGATGAAATAAAGCCTGGCAACAAGCCAGGCATGGTGGCATATGATTAATCCCAGCATTCTTGGAGGCTAAAGCAAAAGGACTGTAAATTTGAGCCCAGCCTAGGCAGCTGAGCAACTTAGCAAGACCTTGTCTTAAAACAGAAAATAAAAACAGCCTGGGGAAGTAGCTCAGTGTGAAGGCCCTAGATTCAGTCCCTGGTACTGAAGAAATAAAGTCTGACAACAGTGTAACCAGGGCACAGAGGAGGGAAAGGTTAATGTGAATTTAGAGCTGGAAATATGAGAAAGGTTGCAGGGAAGGTGACTCTTAAACTTATTGGGTGCTGTAGGATGAGTAGGAGTTGGTTACATGAAAATATGAGGGCAGATAATTCCAGGTAAATAAATATGAGTAAAGGCAGAGATGAATGAAAATAAATGCATGGCCTGTTCAAAGCTCATAGGGTGGAAAGAGCATAAAAAGGGTTCTAGGGAGCAGAAAAAGCAAGATGAGGAAAGGTGCCCATACCATGCTAAGGATTTTGGCTTTTGTTCCTTGATTCTATCAATGTATCAATGTTGACGCTATCAATGTTTTCTCAACAGAGCTCAAAGATGATTAGATTGGGGATTTTCTAGGAAGCTTGCTTGGGTAGCTGTATTGAGAGTGGTTGGAGGGGAGGGACCAGTGGCATTTAAATGAGGCTGTTGCTGTCATATGTCATGAAGGGAGCTGGAGAAGGAAGGGGGCCGGGTAGGAACAAGAGGGAGTCTATATTCCCAAGACCCCCAAAGGTGGCATCAGTAGGACAGAGAGACAACTCACAGCGAGGAAGAAGGGAGAGAGAGGACTCAGCAGTGCAGCCGAGCTCATCAGCTGGACCGCGCCAGGCCTGTGGCACAATGGGCAAGTTCACGTCTATTTGTGTGTCTAGGGCAGGGAGTAACAGACATGGCTTCCTTCACGTTGTCACATTCATCATAAAAGGTGTAAAGAAGAAAATCCCAAAGGGAATAAAGATATTCTGAAAAGTATTCTTGTCTCAAGGAAACTGCATGCATGAAAAAACCTTGACATTTAATTGATTTCAGTAATCAACCCGCTATCGTGTGTGTATTCAGGTTGTGCGGTGGAGCTTTGAAACTGCAGAGGACTGACAGACAGGCCCTTGTTAGGGAGAACAAAAACAGGTCCTAGTTGCAGGGTTGAATATTTTTTTTCTTTTTCGTTGTATAGGGGAAAAAAGTAAAAACCCATCATTTCTGCTGATCTGAATGACAGTCTTCTTTCTTTCCCTTAGCAGATACAACCTAAGATCTTCCAGACAATAAAAAGCAGTCAGAAAAGGGTGGGTGACACATTTTAAAATACTATTATCTGAAAATATCTCGTTTTGTAGACTTGTAAACCTTGTAAATTTCTTTTATAATTTTAAAAAGTCAAAATGAAACAAAAAGCAATTCTTTAAAATCAAAAGCAAAATGAAACCAACCAGGGTAACTATGTGTTATCTGTCACGATTCAACCACATGAGTGAGTAGCTTTTTAACTGTACTTCCTGGGTGGGAAATACCCCAAGAACAACATCAAAAAAATCCCTAATTCTTTTTTTAAGTCTAAAGTAGCAAATTGTGGCGGTAGGTACCTATAATCCCAGCACTCTGGGAGGCTGAGGTGGGTGGGATTGCAAACTTGAGCTCAGTTTGGACAACTAGAGACTTAGCAAGACCCTGTCTCAAAACAAAAATTCAAAAAGAGCTGGAGATGTAGGTCAGTGTGAAGGCTCTGTCTTTAATCCCTAGCACCACCAAAAACAAAACAACAATGGCAGAGGAGTTGAGGTTGTTTTGTTTGTTTGTTTTTTGTTTTTTGGTGGTACTGGGGATTGAACTCAGGACCCTGCACTTGCTAGGCAGGCGTTTATTCCACTGAGCTATATCCCCAGCCCCAAAACAACAATGGCAAAAACATTCTAATTAACCATGCCATTGATATTGTTTTTCTTTTTTTTTTTTTTTTTAATTTTAGAAACATAAAAGTACAAAAACATATTGACAAACAGACACCCATTATCATAGAAAATAGTACAATAACAACTAATCTATAGACAAGGTGATATGGTCTCAACAGTTGTTGTTGCTTTATCCATTGATATCTTCGAATTGTAGATGTATGGACCCATATACAGACATGCAAATTTAGTCAGACAGTTGATCCTCT
>PVLD010037003.1:0-10566 GCA_004027595.1 Dinomys branickii
ACTTTCCCACGTCTCGCCCCGGCAGCCTGGTCCGCCCTACCACATCTCCCCCGGCATCTCAGAGAAATACGCCCAGTTTAAACTTCCCAGCCGAGGTTCCGGCATTCACGCTCACCAAGTCTGTCTCGAGCTGGTGGTGTTTATTAAGGAGGTTCGCTCCCTTGCTGCTCACCCGGTCGCCATCTTCCCCGGATCCATCAGGTCTTTTTAAATGTCTCTTAGGACTGCTAATTTTCACTCCAGAGACCTTTCACATCTAAAATTTTATTTCATTATATATTTGGTATATTTAATACTATTATAAAAGATACTTTAAATTTTTATTCTCCAAGGTAGTATGTAGGTACTTGACTTTTGTTTTTAACCTTGGATGCAGCAGTCTTAATAAATCCATTTAATAATAATAGCTTGTGTGTTGTTTTGAATTTTTATGTACACAGTCACAACATGTGTGAATAATATTTCTTCTAACTTTCTAATCTTTGTACCTTTACTTTGTTTCTCTTGCTCTATAGTATTACTAGGAGCCTAGCCTGCAATGTCAAAAACACAGTCATAGCAGACACCTTTTTCTTGTTCTTAATGTCAGAGAAAAATTCTTCTATATTTCACCATTAAGTATGATGTTGACTAGAGATAATTTTTGTAGATATTTAAAAGATTAAACACTTTTCTTCCTATTCCTATTTACTGAATGCCTTTTTCCTTCATGATGAATAGATGTTGGTTTTTATCAAGTGCCTTTTTTTTGCCTCTTGTGTGATTTTTCTCCTTTATTCTGCTGATATAATGATTTATGTTGATCGATGTTCAAGTATTAATCTCATATTCCTGTGATGAATGCTCCACATCATGTTACAATACCCTATTGTATATTGCTGGATCCAGTTTGTTCATATTTTGTTTAGAGTTTTTATGCTTGTGCTTATGAGAGACATTTGCATCTAATTTTTCCTTTAATGTAATGTCTTAGGTTCAGTAATCAGGGTTTCTCTGATCTCAGAAAACAAGTTGCGAAGAGTTCCTCTGTTTTTCCAAGGTTTGCAGATAATTATTATTTCTTTTGTGAATGTTTGGATTTGCATTGTTTTCTTACCATAAAATCCTCGAGAGTTTCCATGTTGTAAGAGACAGCTCTTCATCCCACCTCGAATTCATTGCTCAGGAATTGTTTTCTTATTGCTGATGAGATGCTTCAATATACTTACTTTACCTTTTGTTTGTTTTTGCGATGTTGGGGATCAAACCCAAGGCCTTGCATGTGCCACACTGACGCTCCACTCCTGGGCTTCATCGTCAGAGCTGTTCTTCCTTTAAGTCTGCTTGATGTCTGCATTGTGTTCAGCACTGATCAGTTAGTTTTAGCTAGTGGACCCCGGGTACACTTATTTGAAGCGTGTCTATTAGAGACTTTGTAATATTTTTTCCCCTCTACAGATGCAAGAGCAGATTTGGTGCAGTTTGAAATTCATCAGTTTTACTGTCTGGAAATGTAAACATTGAAGAAGTGTTATGTAATTCTAGCTTGGGAAGTTGACAGCCCCATCCACAATGGCCCAACCCCAGGCCACATGTTGTTTATCTTTATTGCCTAGGATATGTTTTTGTTCTGACCCAATTGAACTATTTGTTCTTTCCTGTAGTCATTCCTTTCTTTCTCAGCCTCATTTCTTTTGTATAGACAACCTTTCCTCCCTGATCTAGGGTTCAGATTTACATTTTTGTCCTTCAGATTCCAGCTCAAGTGATACCTCTCCATCCTTGATCTATCAACTAGAAACAACGTCTCCCTTTGAAAAACCTTTCACTGCCTTCCCTACTGGGGCTCTTTTTTCCTGTCTCTCTCCCTGCCTTTCCTCCTCTATCCTTTCTCCCCTCTCCTTCCTTTGCTGTGTACTTCATCTGTTTACTCAACTGTAATACACTTGATGACAGGTTTGTATATATTGACTTTTAGTAAACTAAAGAACACAGAATAACATATTATGTATATTTTGTGCTCAAGATGTATTTATTGGATAATGAACAGAGCTCAGGGTCAGGATAATGCAACATTAATTTTCCATTTTCCTAGATTTTTAAACAAATCTAAGTAAGGACAGTGACTCAGAGCTTGTCAATGGATAGAATTCCAATAGCCATACTGCAATAGGCAAAGATAGTTGTCATAACAAGGATTTGTTTTTTCCGGAGTGATTCCTAGAAGTTTCTTCCCACCAGCCAGCCTACACTGACCTGGCTCTTCTTGGGATTCCTACACACACTGACTTCATCACCAAACTTCCAAGTAGCCGCACATGGAGGGCTTGTGTGATTGATGTGCATCTCGTGTCCTCACCTGGGTTCTGTGTTCCTTGGGGGCTCTGATGCCAACAGCTAGCATTCAGCAGGCCAGCTACTGTGCTTGGTACTTTTGGAGAGACTGACTCTTACAACAGTACAAAGAAAGTATTATTGTAACTGTTTTAGAAACGAGGAAATGAGCCCTCCAAGACTTTTGCTCTTTGTTTCCAGTCACTCAGCTGATGATTTCTGGAGTTGGGGTTTGATAGCTCTCCTCTGAAACTCAAGATTCCTAGCTGTTGAAATGGAGCCACTGCCAAACCTGCAGGGATCTGGAGACTCTGCTGCTGTGAATAATCTCGCCTCATATGTATGGTCTCCTCCAGCTGCTTTGCTGATCTCCTTCTTGTCCCAGCACATACCAGGGAATCTGTTTGATGTATCACATTTTCTCATCTTCAGAGGGTCCAGGTTAGCTGGGCTTTTGATTCCGCGCTATGCATGGCCTTCTGAATAGATTTATAGAGATCCACAACTGGTTACAATGGTGTTAAGTGATTAATGAACCCATAAACTAATGAAAGGATAGGGAGGGGGAGAGGAAGGGATGGAGAGAGTGGAAATGGGAAGAAGGGTAGCTGAATGCAGAGCAAAAGAGGAAGGGCATAACAGGGAAGAAAAGGGAAAGTGAGGAGGTGGAGGATGGAGGGAAGAAGGAAATACTTTTGGATCAGAATGACAGCAAGTGTCCTGGGCATTATAAGAGAACTAACCTCGATCTGACTTGCAAGTACTCTTCAGGTGAGAAAAAGTAATGGTGTAAAACAGAAGCCTAAAAATAAACAAACTAACCAACCCAGAACCCTGACCCTGCCTATTTTCAGAGTTAACAGAGAGCTAGGGCCACCTGGTCTACCCCTTATTTATAACTGAGGGCATTGAGGTGTAGGAAAGGAAATGCACTACCCTAGTCATGTTCTTGGTCAATGCAAAACAGGGACTGTTTCCCTTAAGTTCTAATTTTCACCTGGAAAAATAAAAGGACAATCTGAGAGTGAACCAGCCAGTGCGTGAAACTTAAGAGAAAACCTTCCAAAAGTCTGATCCTTTTCTTTGGATTGCCTTCCTCTTTAGGGAATGAAAAACAAAATCAGTTGGTTCAGGAGGGGAAGGGCTTTCTCAGTGGAACATGGGAAGGGGTCCCTTGGGGGCCGCCTCTGATGCTCTGTGAGAATGTGTGGTCTGCCTTTTCCTTGGCTTCTATTTCTAGAAAGGAAGTCTGTGTTTCTATCCAATCTCTGGGGCACACAGGAGATAGAAAGGCTGATCACCAGGGAAAATGGTGGGAAGAAGATCCCAGGGATCAGAGAGAAATATTAGCTCCGTCTTTCAGGCCAGTCACCTAAAGCCACTCACTGACAAAGCCTGCTCCTGGCCCTACCATGCAGAGTTCTCATCTATGCCATCTTGAATGGTGAAAAGCCTACAGAAATCACTTTGTTTCTGCTATAAATTGATAATGATGAATGTGGCCTTGAATTAAAAACTTGGAAGGGTTGCAGCATTTATAAGTGTACATTGCAAGAAAATGTCAATGTTATGATCATTAAAAAAGACCTTCAAGCCAATATTTTAAGTTCTGTGGAAGAAGTGGAATAGACATATGATGGCTAATAAGAGAAATCAATAATAAAATCTCTGTATATTTTTATTTTTTAATTTTTTTGTGGTAATGGGGATTGAACTCAGGACCTTGTGCTTGCCAGGCTGGCACTTATTCCACTGAGCTATATCCCCAGCCCCTCTGTATATTTTTAGAAAAGAGATTGTTCATTTATTTTGAAAACACATGCTGCTGGAATCTATATCACTATGATATTACACTCCCAACAAATGGATTTTAAAATTAGATCTAATGAATTTATCATCAAATGTCAATATTTGCAACATATCGGAAAATTCATTTTGTGTGACTATTTAAACATATGATGGCAAATTTTAGAAGTCAAGTTAAATTTGTGAAGTTCTTTTGCTTAAAGATCCTTGGAATTTTGGAACAGTTCTGAACACTAGCCTGGACAAAGTTGGGATTCGTTTTTGCAGTGATTGGGTTTAAATCCAGTGCTTTTACACTGAGCCACATTCCTACCCATCCCCTTTATTTTATCTTTTTTAAATTTTGAAATGTAGTCTCATTAACTTATTAAGTTGCCCTGGCTGGGTTCAAACTTGTGATCCTCCTGCTTCAGCCTCCCAGGTTGCTGGGATTTCAGCTTCCATATCTGGCTGAAACTGAGATTCTGGTAGAAGGAAGGAGTGAGGGAAGGATGCTGAGCCAAACAGCCAGGTGGGGGCCTGTCTCTCCAAGAGCCTCACAATGCATCATGTACGGAAGGTCTCATACTGTTTGTGCTCAGTGGGCCTTTGGGTCTGTGTCTGGTGTCAATGTAGTCTCCTAACTCCAGCAGTGTGTATTCGAAAAAGGATCTTTTAAAGAAAAACATCTTGGCTCAATGTACATAAGAACATCTAGTTCTGAGAGAAAGCTTTGCTATAAGAATCCCAAGAAATGACATTGCTGTTCAGTTTAAAAAAGCAAAAGAAAGAAAAAAGTTCAAGCATTTGAGGTTGCAGTTAGGTATGCATAACAATATCCCGAGATATCAGCTCTGGTTTTCTCCGACTAGCCTTTATTTTTTCTCTTTTTAAATTAAACTACCATAAAATTAATCTAGATGTGCATTTCATGAGTGGTTTTTTTTTTTTTTGTGGTAGTGGGGATCGAACTCAGGACCCTGCGCTTGCTAGGCAAGCGCTTATTCCACTGAGCTATATCCCCAGCCCCCATTTCATGAGTGTTAACGCATGTATGGATTCATCTAATTACCGCTACGATCAAGGTACAGAACGCTTCCATCCACCCTCCCCAGAATCCCCTCCGCGGCCCATTCATGCCAACCCTTGCTCGCTCTCTCTCTTCCTCCCTCATCCTCTTTCCCTCCCTCTCTCTCCCCATCTCCTTCTCGCTCTCTCTGATCGGCATCCCTCACATTTTGCTTCATCCACATGTTGCGTAAGTAGAATTATGCAGTAAATCACCTTTCTGAAATTGCCTTTTCACTCAGCTGAGGGTTTTAAATATTCATCCATGTTGTACGTATGTTGTTTCTTTTTATTCCTAAGTAATATTCATTTTACAAATGTAGTAGTGTTAATGTATTCACCCACTGAAGGAGCTTTGCACTGTTTCCAGCTTTTGGCAATTATGTATGTGTGTGTGAGCGTACATATTCATTTGTCTAGGAGAAGTTCCTACGACCAGGATTCCTCGTTCTCCAGTTTTAACTTTACAATGAACCACCAAGTGGTGTTCGAGAGTGGCTGTGCCCTGTCAGGTAGAGCAATGTATGATATATCCAGTTGTTCACATCCTGTTCAGAAGTTGGTGTTTTCAATTTTTTTGGTTTTAAATTTTTAAAAGAAATTTAAAAAACTATAATCTCTCTCATAAGTGATTTTAATGTGATTTTATTTTGTATTTCCCCAGTGGTTAATGATATGGAACATCTTTCCATTTGCCTATTTGTCACCCCCATATCTTTGGTGAAATGTCTATTCAAATTGTTTACCCATTTTCAAAATGAGGTGGTGTTTTTCATATTGTTGAATTACAAATTCTTTATATATCTTGGATATAAATCTTTTGTCTGGTGGGTGACTTGCAAATATTTTCTCCAAGTCAATATCTTTATATTTTCTTGACAGTGTCTTTTTTATCTTAACTGTTTAATTTGATGAAGTCCAACTTATCAGCTTTAACTTTTAAAAATTGTTTTTGGTATCATAGGTAAAAACTCTTTGCCTTACTCACAGTCATGAAGATTTCCTCCAGCTTTCTTCTAAGATTTTAGATACATTGCAACTCATGATCTATTTTGAAGTTGATTTTTGTGTCAGGTGTAAATTATAAGCTGAAGCTCACTTTTTGCTTAGAGATGTCCAATTACTCCAACATTATACTTTTAAAGCTCTGTCTTTTCTCCCTTGAATAGTCGGTGCAGTTTCATGAAGCACCAGGTATCTTTGTGGGTTATTTCTGGATGGTCCTTTCCATCCTGTCCCTCCCTCCATGGAAAACTGCACTGGTGCTCTGCTGTGGCTGTGCAGTAGGCGCATGAATCAGGCTGGCCTATCATCCAATTTTTTCTGCCTTGCCAAAATAGTTTATTCGAGTTCCTTTCCCTTTACATATACATATACACAGACTCAGCTTATGTATATCGACAAAAAAATTCTTTAAGGATTTTAGTTGGAGTTGCATATGTTTACACATGAATTTAGAAAGAACTGACAATTATTTTGACTGTGCTAATCTTCAAATTGGATAGATACCTCTTTTTAAGTTTGCTTTCATCAGCATTTTATCATTTTCAGAGTGCAGACTGCATGTTTTGTTAATTTATAGCTAAAATTTAATTTTTGAACTATTATACTTTTGCTAAATATTGGTTATGTTTATTTTATTGGAATTTAAAATTTCTACTTCTACTTGTTCCCTTCTAGTACAAAGAAAAACAATTGCTATTTGTAAATTTCTTGGTTTCTGCAAACTTGCTGGATTCAATTATTAATTCCAGACCATTTTTTTATAGTTTCCTTGAAATTTTTACACATAGAAAGTTTTATGATTTGCAAATAGGGACACTTTGTTTCTTCTTTTTTGAATCTTTTCTTTTTCTTGTCTTCTAACATTGGCTAGGACTTCCAGCTTGCTTTTGAACAGGTGAAGCATGAATCAACCCCCTCTGTTGTCATAGAGGAAAAAGCATGCAGTTTCTCACTATGTAGTGTGATGCCAGCTGTATATCTTTTTTGATGCCTTTTGTGCGGTTAAGGACATTCTTCTCTGTTCCTAGTTTGCTGAGAATTGTAACCACGAATACTGAATTTTTTCAATGCTTTTTGTGTCTTTATTACCCAAGAGTGATTGTGTGGTTTTGCTTCTTTGGTCTATTAATACAGTGGATTACATAATTTTGAAATTTAAAGTGAGACATGCCTCTTGGAATAAACTCTATTCATGACTGTGATGTATTTTGCTTTTAATACATTGCTGGACTCCACTAAATTTGGGGGAGAATTCTTGCATGTGTTTATTAGTTGTATTGGCCTATAGCTGTATATTTTTTTTACTATGTCTGGCCTTAGTATCAGAGTAATGAGCTGTAATAAAATGAGTTAGGAATCATTTCTTTCTCTTCCATTTTCTGTATGAGATTATGTAGAATAGATGTGAATGCTTCCTGTATCAGTCAGGGTTTACTAGAGCAACAGATATAACACAAAATATAGAAATGTGTAAGATACTGTAAGTTGGGCTTACGACAGTCAGCCACAGAGCTGGATGAGGAAGCATGCAGAGGGTGCCTGCACCCTGGAGACTGAAGGTTTCAGTCCAAGGTCTGGAGCTCACTGCAGTGTTCTGAGCATGTCTGTATCAGGCGGCCAATGGGTCTGCGACAGAAGGCTAAAGAGTCTGTGCCTGGAGGCCAAAGAGTCTACACCAGGGGACTGAAGAGTCCCAGGCAGAAGCCAGTCTGGGCCAGAAGCCAGGAGGTGACGTCCAAGCTGAAGGTGAAGACGAGCTCCTTGGAAGAACTAGCAATTGGTCCTCCTTCTCCCTTTTATTGTAAGCAGGCTACCCGCCCTGAGGGGACATCCTTTATACTCTTATCGTCTCCCTGCCCTCTTCTTGCAAGGGCTGGGAATGTTTATAAAGTAAGGCCCTGACCCCCTGCTGAATCACTTAAAGTTCTAAACTTCTCAAGTTGACACAATGAGCAACATCCTAGAGCAGTAAGGGCATGTCCTTCTCAGCTCAGGATGGAGAGCTGCTGAGTTACTCACTTAAATTTCTAGACACTTCACTTGACACAATGTATCAACCATTATACTTCCTTAAGGCTTTAGTATCATTTACCACTGAGGCCATTTGGAGTTTTGCTTTTAAGTGTTTTTAACTATGAATTCAATTTATTTAATACCTATAGGACTATTCAGCTTATATTTTTCCTCCCTTGGGTGATGTTTGTAAGTTTGTGGTTTTAAAGAATGGCACATTTCATTAATGCTCTGAAAGGCCAGTGCATGTAACTGCTTATAACATTCCTTTGTTATCATGCCAGTGTCTGTGATGTCTGCACTGATAACACACTTCCATATCTTGAATTGTTAATTTGTGTCTTCTCTCTTTTATTTGTCAGTATGCCTAGAAGTTTATTAAGTGTTATTGATCTTTCAAACAATAGATTTTTATTTAATTTTTTGTTTTTCTACTTTATTGATTTCTGTTCCTATCTTTATTATCTTTTCCCCTTTTGTTTTCTTAATTTGTTCTTTTTCCTAAAATGAAAGCATTATTCATTGTCTAATGCTTCTTCTTCCTAACATGAATATTTAACATTATAAAATATTCTCCAAAAACTATTTTGCTTGTGCTCTACAAATTTTAATTTATGTTCATTTAGCTCAGAATATTTTTAAAATTTTTCTTTGAGACTTCCTCTTTGAACCAGATTATGTAAGAGTGTTTTGTTTCATTTGTGTTTTGGGGATGTTTCAGATATCATTTTTAAATGTTTTTTATTTTTATTCTCTTTAAAATAAAAAAAGTGGACAAAGAGGACTTTCAGAACTGTTTCAGAAAGTGGTAAGAATGATGGGGTTAGTTTAAAACAAGAGAGAGTATTTTGAGTGGATTAATGACAATCTGTCTTTAGGTTCTTTAAATTTAAACTCATGCTGTATTTTTTCTCACACCTCATATGGAAAGGCTATGGGTAACAGGGGATGTAGATAGGCTGTTTCAGAGACACAAAGGTATACTTGGAGAAGAGAAATAATTTCTAATATTCTATAGTGAAGTAGAATATCTGTGCTTGGTAACTTCAAATATTTCAAAATAGCCACTAGAAAGGTTTTTGAATGTTCTGAATGTAGAGTAATGATAAGCATTGGGGGGTGGGGTAGATACGGTGCGGACCCTGATCTGTTCTTCAGTTCGTTTTTGACTTCTGGTTTACTTCCATTATGAGTGTAGAATATGCTTTGTATGATTTCAATTGTTTTAAGTTTGTTGTAATTTGTTTTAGGATCTCAGTACATAATCTATCTGGGTGAACCTTTTATGTGTATTTGCAAAGGCTCTTCTGTTGTTGGTGGGCAGCTTCTTTATGAACATTAAGCACATCCAGTTGGCTGATAGTGTTGTTCAGTTCTGTATCCTTGACAACATTCTTCCTACTTGTATTGTTCACTGAGAGAGGTGCTAAAGCCTCTAGCTCTGTTTGCAGGTATATTAGCTTTCTCATATCAGTAGGACAAAGCACCTGACACCCACAATTTGAGGAGAGATATAATTTTGGCTCAGTTTTTGATGTCTCAGTCCATAGTTGCTGGGCCCCAAGGTGGAAACATCCGGGTGGAAGGGTGTGGAGATGCAGAGCTCCTCAGTTCATGGCCACTGAGAAGCAGAGCACAGGGGAAACGACTCACGAGGAGATTTATGCCTCAGAGTCAGGCCCCTAGCGCTCCACTTGCTACAGCTGGGACCCCGCTACTAATGGTACATTCAGCTGCGAATGTCTGCAGATTAACCCACCGGTGGGAAGAGCACGCCCACGACACAGTCACCCCTCTAGAAACCTTCTAATCTAACCTAGTCAAGCTGACAATTGAGACTAACTGGCACAATGGGTTTGCCCATTTTCTCCTTTTTGCTTACTAGTTTTGGGTCCTATATTTGAAGTTTGTTTTTAGGTGCATGTTTATTTAGGATTTTTGTATCTCCTAAGTTAATAGAAATTTTAATTTCTCTTTTTATTTCTGGCTATGTTTTGTTGCTCTGAAGTATACTTTGCCAGCACTAATATAACTAGCCCAGATTTTGTTTGCATAAATCTGGCTTTTTTTTTTTTTTGGTTTTGTTTTAAAGCCATGTATCCTATCTATGTCTTCATATTAAAAGTTGGTTTATGGAGATAGTACCTAGGTTTTTTTTCCATTCAATAATTTGTGTGTTGAGGGTATTTTCTTTTTTTTTTTTTTATTTTAGAAACATAAAAGTACAAAAACATATTGACAAACAGACACCCATTATCATAGAAAATAGTACAATCACAACTAATCTATAGACAAGGTGATATGGTCTCAACAGTAGTTGTTGCTTTATCCATTGATATCTTCGAATTGTAGATGTATGGACCCATATACAGACATGCAAAT
>PVLD010037004.1:0-10566 GCA_004027595.1 Dinomys branickii
AATTTGCATGTCTGTATATGGGTCCATACATCTACAATTCGAAGATATCAATGGATAAAGCAACAACTACTGTTGAGACCATATCACCTTGTCTATAGATTAGTTGTGATTGTACTATTTTCTATGATAATGGGTGTCTGTTTGTCAATATGTTTTTGTACTTTTATGTTTCTAAAATTAAAAAAAAAAAAAAAAGAAATGAAAATGAAGAACTTATTTTGGGGAATATTAACTTTGGAATTTTCAGTTGGAGAGATTTTAAGACTTTTTAAAATTTTTATTTTAAAGATAAAAGGGCAAAAACAATAACAAACATACCATTTATAAAATAACACAAAAACAATACAAGCAATACTGAATATCAGACAAGATGATAGGAAATTAACAATGGTTGTATTACATGTTGATATCTTCGAATTGGTTACTCAAGTAATCAAATATACATGTAAGACTGATCATATATTTAAACACTAACTGTTCCTTTTAATAAAGCAATAGAAGTCAGTAGTACAACTATGTTAGCTATCCTCTGTATACATATATACATAATTTTTCCCTTCTTTCTTTTCTCTTTTCCCTCATCCCAGTTGTTCTTTACTTTTGGGCAGTTTCCTTTCATTTCCCATTATCTATCGTACCTCCTCGTTTTTATTCACTCTTTCAGGTTTTTACACTAGTGAAACAATGTGGTGTTTACATGCGGGTCTTATTTATTTCACTTATGAGTATGGTCTCTAGTTGTGTCCATTTACCCATAAAATCCTCCAGTTTATCTTTCTTTATAGCTGAGTAATATTCTACCATATAAAAATATCACAATTTTTTTATCCATTCCTCAGTGGATGTGCATTTGGGTTGCTTCTATGGCTTAGCTATTACAAATTGTGCTGCTATAAACATGGTTGGACATATATTGCTGTGGTATGATGTTTTCAGTACTTCTGGGAAAATACCCACAAGGAGAATAGCTGGATTCAATGGGACCTCTCTATTCCTAGTTTACTGAGGAATCTCCACACTGATTTCCATAGTGGTTGTACCAGTCTACACTCCCACCAGTAGTGGAGAAGAGTTCTTTTTTCTAGTTGGAGAGATTTTAGAAAAATCCTCTGAAGTCTACACTGGATTTGGTACCTTTACCTTACCCATAGTTTAAGAATATGCACATATTACTCATTATTTTACTGCCTTTTCATGAATTTTCTTTTCAGTTGATACTTTTTGAGCATCTTTTGTGGCATGGAATGGCTATTAGTGTGACTAGCCATGTGAAAAAGTAACTCAGCCAATCTACTTCAAGAATTTCAGAACACGTTTTAGTCAATTTTGTTTGCAAGTATATACTCCTGTCTATTTTAAAGCAAGAAAAACCATGGGGGAGTTAGGCATTTTGCCTAGGGTATTACATTGAATGATTAGAAGTTACAGAGACAGAGTTTGGAAAGCAATTGATTCTAAAAGGACTGTGATGCTCTCCAGTATATTCACGGAATCAGAGGACTCACAGATTCTTACATGTTAGGTAGTAAAACCTCAGGTTGACTAGCATTTGCCTTGCTTCTAGTGACTCATTTGTTTCTGCAGGAACTTAACTCGACGTGAATTCCAAAACCAAAGACTAAAACACTGCAATCACAGAAAACTGCACTAAGTAATGTGAAAACCAGTTTGCTGGCACACAGCTTACAGAGAAAGTTGGAGGACAGGCCCCAAACTGAAGGTGGGGTCCTCTGGACTTTTAAATTTTATGGTAAGGTATACATAACATAAAATTTATTAGATGAGCCCATTTTATGTGTACAGGGTAGTAGCATTAAGTATATTTATATTGTTATATAACCATCATCACCATGTTTGAAAATTTTTCCCTTCCCAAATTGAAATTCTTTACCTATGAAATAATAATTTACTATTCTTTCCTGTCCTTAGTCCCCAGCAATCACCATTCTACTTTGTGTTACTGAATTTCACGACTCCAGGGACACATTTACATGAAATTATGCAATAATTGTGTGTTTATTTTTCTTGGTACTAGGGATAAACCCAGGGCCTTTACTTTGAGCTATATCCCGAACCCTTTTTGATTTCTTATTTTGAAACAGTCTTGCTCAATTGCTAAATTGCCCAGTTTCAGCTTGAATTTGTTATCCTTCTGCCTTTTCCTCCCAGTGCTGGGATTATAGGAGTGCATCATCATGCCCAGCTAATACTTATCTTTGTGACTGGTCTATTTTACTTAGCATAATTCTTCAAGTGTCATTCATGTTGTAATTCATGTTAGAATTTTGTTCCTTGTTTAGGGGGAATAATATTCCATCGTGTGCATATACTACATCTTGCTTATCTACTAACTGGTCAATGGAAACTTGGGTTTGGGTTCTGCCTTGTAGTTATTGTAAATAATGCCTCAGTGAACATAGGTGTACAAATCTTTTTGAGATCCTATTTTCAAGGTTTTGAGGAGTATATGTACAGTAATGAAATTGGTGAGTACTATGATAGTTCTGTGTGGATTGTTGAGGATCTGTCATACCATTTTTCAGTGGCCATGTCATCTTACATCTCATCATCAAAGCACAGCATCCAAATAGATGCAGAGGGTTACATCATTGTACTTTGGATTCATATTGTTTTGCTGGGCACATCTGGATGATGTTTTATAAAAACTTGGTTTAGTTGGCAACCGTGAAGACAAAGAGCCTATAGATAAAGTTTCAAGTTTCTACTTTTTCATGAAAAATGAGACGATGGGGCTCTAATTTTTGCATAGTATCTGTGAGTAGAGATGAACGGCTGCTGCCCTCCGGGTATGATAGAAAGACCACCCGTTTTCCAAGGGCTGTGCCGCTCCCGATTCCAGCTCTGTCTCACATGCCACATGCTGAACTTAATTCCATAAGCTTGTGGGCATTTGAGTTCACAATCAGTTTTTAAGCTGAAAAGCTTTAAAAATAAGATGTTATTGTGAAACATGAAATATAGAAGACTGAGTAGGAGGCTCTTTTTCTTTCAGGGTTACTCTCCTCAGGAGTGAAGAATAGAATGTTCTTGAAGGAATAGTTGGAAGGTTGTAACAATATGAAGAGATATATGTGGTATGTTCAATATCCAATAAAAAGATATTTATTGAGCACCAACAGTGTACCAAGTATTGTTCTAAGCACTTGCAAGACATCAGTGAACATAATAAATATAAACCCCTGCACTGTCTTTGTAACACTTGTATGCTAGTCTGAGCAGAGGTGCAGAAAATAAACCAAATCATAGCTAAATAAGCAAATAATGTTACATAAATTTAAAAAGGCGGGATGCAAAATTAATTATATTTAATTATACCACATGAGAATCATACCTACTTTTAAAAAGGAAATAGACAAAATCTTAATAATTGTGTGGTTTTAAGGTATTTTTTTGTATTGCAAAATTTTAAGGACACTAATTTGGCAACTTAAAAATAAATCTAATATTCTGAAAAGAATAAGAAACAGTAGTCCATCCAATTGTTAGGCACCGATTTTTTTAATGAGAGACTGAAAATAAGTAAGCTGTGTTGGGCCATCTGGTGCCCCAAATTCAAAGGCTGAGATTTTGCTTCTGGGCTCAAATACATGAATGTAGTTTTTGATACTAAAACAAAGCAAAGGTTGATAATCAAATGATCTTCAAGAAGACCTTATCCTCCACACACAGGAACTCTTAGGATTTAAAGCAGGCACATTATTTTTCCAGGTGTGAGGTACATAATCTGAAATCTACATATATTTGTACATCTTTAATATTGATGAAAATGCTGATTTAGTAGACATACTCCTGGTATATCTTACTTACCTTTCAGTTCACCTTTATAATATCCTCAATTTTAAATACTTCTGAAAAATATTTTATTAATATATATTGCATAATATCTAGAACATATACACGACGATGAATTTATGCAGACTGAACACACATGTGACATCAACACTAGATAAAGATACAGAATAATTTGAGTTCCTGAGAAAGCCCCCCGAGAAAGCTAACTACGTTCTGGATTTTGACAGCATGCATTACTTTTGCTTGTTTCGTGCTTTATATAAATAGAAGCATAGAATGTCTGTATTTGATGATGTGCTTTAAGTAGAGCTACACTTGGAAAGCTCAGAATTACAAAATGACTTATATTCAGCTCAAAGACCTTTACTATTTGGTGGAAGGATAGTCTCCCACTTGCCTAGTGGTAAGAATAATACAGGAATCATTAAGATACAGACTCCAAGATTCCTTCCCAGAAAACTATAATCCAGGCACTAGAGTAGGGCCTGGGAACCTGTATTCTTATCAGGAAATTTTGAGAAGTTCCATGCTTGGTGGCTAGGTAGTTGTATAACAGTAGGTAGGAATTGTTGATGAGCCGCTGAAAGTGTTAACTTGGTGCAGTCAATCTTGCTTGATAAAAATGAAGCAGAGCACTTGTTAAATAGGATTCCCACAGCTTCTCCACTGAGATTCCTACACTGTAGAGCTGAAGTGGGTCCCAGGTATCTATATTTTAAAAATACCATGGTTTGAGAAACATTTCACATTTCCCAAGATCCATCTGTGTTGAAACTGTGTGACTGACAGCTTGATTTCTTTGGTCCCCAGAGCAATGGCTGAAATTTTGGGTGCTTTTCAACATTCCATGGGCCCAGTAGTTCTTAGTTAACAGTGCTTTTTGTTTATAGTGTTTCTGCGTAGTAGAACTTAGATATCAAAGCAGGATGATGCTCAATTTTGGTGATCTCATTTACACCCTAATATCCAGTTCTTAAGTGAGAACCTTGCCTTAGATCCTTGCTGACAGATCCTTGGGGCAATAGTATTGTATTTGCTCTAATTTCTGGGCTGACTATTGAGACTGATGTAGGGAAGTCTGGTGAAGTCTCCTGAATGGAAGGTACAGCAGTACCCTGGTTCTATCCACATTTTTCTGTCTGAAAATGAGAAACTGGATTGAGATAATCCTATTAAGTTACTAAGACAAAAGAGGAGGAGTTTTCTTCCAACGGTTCCTTACTTTAAATGCTAACCAAGGCAGCAGCCTAAAAGGAGTGCAAACCGTCGTTCACCTTTGCGCTCGGGACTTTGAGTTACTGAAGGTACATCAGCTTGATTGTCGTCACTCTGTGCCCTTTGCGTGCTCGTTGGAACAAAAGGGATGCCATTGTCCTTCTCTAGTTAGGAGAAAAGAGGCACACCGTGCTGGAAAGATGGGACCCTACAGATAGGGTCAGGCTGTAAGTCTAAACAATCTTGCATATAACACAATTCCAAAAAAAAAAAAAAAAACAAAAAAACCACACAATTCCCTTCAAAATCCTATAGAAAGACAGCTTGTGAGAATGACGCTCCAGTCTTACTGCTGTTCCTCCTGTCGCGGCCCATTTCCTCTTGTGTACTTTTGCTCGTCCTCTCCCTTTTCACCAGAATGCTCTTTCCTTTAACACAGATGCTACTACTATTCTTTTTCGTCTATTGGATCCTTGGCTAAATGTCATCTTTTCAGAGAGAGCTGTTCTAGCTACCGCAATCCCAAACAGCGAGTCACTCCGCAGGACAGTGGTTCTTAAGGTGTGGTCTGGGGAGTGTCAGGGCGCCCCCACGTCTCTGCAGAGGGCCTTTTGGAACAAAAGCATAATATTAAGTCAGCCTTTATCTTTTCATTTTCATCCTCTTCCAACTGTATAGGAGAGTCTTCCAGGGGCGATATGGTGTGTGATCCGAGCTTTCTGATGACTAATATAGTAGAATGTGTGCTTGAGTGTTTTAAACATGTTTTAAAATCACTATGCCTTGCAGTATTTTTAGAAGTGTAGAGGGTTCCTAAGACCTAAAAACTTAAGAACTCCCTTATTTTGCCACAGTACCCCTCTTAATCAGCATGCATAGCTCTTTTACTCTGAGGTTTTTCCTTAATTGTAAAATCTATCAGCTATATGTCTTATTCCTAGACTGCTAATCCCATAAGGACAGAGATCTTGCCCATCTTCTTTACTGCTGTATTTTCAGAGTTTCAGATAGGATCTAGTAACGTAACAGTTGTATAATAAATCTTCGTTAAATGCATAAGTTAATTGACAAGGGCAGGAAAAGATAAAAAATTAAGAAAAGATAAAAATAATTTCAAAGGAATATAACAATTTTAAGTAATGTGTTCCCAAGGAAAAAAGTATTAAAATGGAATTATTACTAAAGATTTAAAAATGAGAGTACACAATGTTGGAAAGTTCATGAGGAGACAGGGATTCTCACTCTGCTGAAATATCTATTGTTCTGGTATTCTAGAAAGTAATAAGAGCCTTAAAAATGTGCCTTGCTGGTATTTTTAAAGAAAATAATCTTAAATATCAACTATATTACTTAGTAAAATTGAAAACATCTAAATGTTCACAAATGCTTAAATGGCTACATTAATTATCATATATCCATATAATGAAATGTTTTTCAGCCATTGAAAAGAACATTTGTAAATCATGTTTGGTAGCATGGACAAAGGGTTATATTATAATTTAAATGAAAAAAGCATGGTTAAAATGTATAAACACTGATTTTAACTATAAAAATGTATTGAAAAATATTGGCATGAAATACATCAAAATTATAATAATGGTTATCTCCAGGTGGTAGGATTATGAATGATTTTCATTTCCTTCATACTTTACAACTTTCTTGCAATAATTAATATAATATGTGCCTTTTAGAGTACAGTACACATGCTTATAATTTAATAGACAAAATGCTTAAAATTACATCTCAATTGTTAAATCATTGTAGCGACAAAATTAGAGAGACCAAGTGGCATAAAAGTCAGAATCACAGGACAGTGAGTCAGTCTGTCTGAGTGACTTCTGAAGTGTGTGATTTATGATCAAGCCCCTTAAATCCAAAATATCAATGTCTTCTTCTATAAGGTGAGATAGCAGTCTTACCTCAGAGGTGGTAGTCAGCGTTAAATGTGATATGTAAGTCTTAAGTCAAGACTTCATAGCTATTAACACTAAATAAGCATGAACTCAGTATTATTACAATATTTATCTACTTTTTTGTTTAGACATCTTTCAGCAAAGAAAGTTATGACCTCAGAGGTCTCAAGATTGCTCAGCCCATTACTATATATGGACGAGATCACGGAGCTTTGTAGCTCAAACCTGTGGGACCTCCACCTACCTTGAAAAAATATATCCAAGAAGATAAAAGCAATACTCAGAACATAAATCTGTGGAAATGGGAAAACTGATGAGTAATCATCCGTGAAGTGTCACTAGCCTATAAACTTTAGGGCTTCGAGGTGGCGTGAAGTGACAGAAATTCAGGGACTCCAGCTAGGCTTGGGGTCGTGAGCAACTAAGGGAGAGTTTTTTCACTGCCACATTCTCTCTTTGTTTTCTGTATGTAGCTCCTGTCTCCTGACCTGAAGTACAAGGGCTGGGCAAGTCCAAGTCAGAAAATTGGGTGCTATCTTTGACACTTTTCTTCCTCTGTCTTTGTCTTCCTCTGTCTTTTCTTTCTCTGCCTCCAAATCCTGTTGTTTTGACTCCCTAAGCATTTCTCTCTAATGCATGCACTTCTTTGAACTGTCCTCATTGCTACTGCTCTAAAACTATGACCTTCTCAATTGTCTGCCTCCTGTCTTGCCCCTCGGCAATTTATTCTTTCTACAACAACCAGGCTTTCTTGAGAATTATGTTGTATCATATTCCTTTATTGTAATTTCCTTCTAGTGATTTCTCATTCTTTTGCTCCTTGGTAAAGTCTGAACGACTGCTTACCTCAAAACCTTTCTAATTTCCAAACATCCTACTTATAGAATTATTTCAGATCCTTGAAAACAATGTGATCTTGGTTCTGTGCTGTCTCCCTAAAGTCTATCCATGCTCAAAACTCATCTTTCTTTCCTTCTCCACCTTGCAATGGATTGAATATTCGTGTCCCCTCAAAACTCACACATCTGAAGTGTTAATCCCCAGGGTGAGTGTGTTTGGAGATGGGCTCTCCATGAAGATTATTGATTAAATAGAATATTAAGATAGGCTATGATATAATAGCATTAGTGTTCTTTTAAGTAGAGATGGAAAGGGCTCTCCCAAACCTTTCATGTGGTAAGAAGGCACTCACTGCACAGCAGAGAGAAGAAGCCCTCATGAAAAATGAACTTTGCTGACACTTTGACTTTCTACTTCCTAGTACTCTGTGAGAAATAAAATTCATTTTTATTCCACTGGTATAGCACCCGACACTGACTAATTTACTATACTTTAACATCTCTGCTTCTTTTCTCATCTTGTTTTTTAAAAGGCCTCAGTTTAGCCCACTTTTTCAGTGGTTGTGGTACAATCCGAAAAAATACGACTTATTTTTTTGTTGTTTTCACTCACTCTGTCAGAATACCATGAACTGCTGCCGTTTATCCCTCATCATAACATCCTCACTTGCTAGGGTTAGAACGTGTCCCCTTGAGAATTAGGCATTGAAACTTTTGTGCTAAGATTAAGAGATGAAACCTTTACGAGGCGACTAGGCTATGAGGGCTCCTCCTTTATGAATGGGATTTAAGTCTTTAAAATTTAGAGAACCATAGAGTTTGGCTAGCTTGCCCTTCCGCCATGTGTCAAAGGAGGGCAGCGTTTCTCCCCTCCAGGGGAAACAACAGTAAGTGGCATCTTGGAAGCAGAGGAACTAGGTTCTCAGCACCTAGAAATTTGCAGGCTTCCTGGCCTCCAGAACTATTAAAAACTAAATTTTTGTTTATAAAGTACCTGTTCTGTATGTTCTTATAGTAGCACAAATATGCGAAGACATAATTCCATGTTTAGTATTCAGATCCCCCGTGGACATTGACATCAGGGAACCAAAAACTCCAACACTGTATAGCCCCCAGACCTGGCACTATGTCTGACAATCCTTGAATATTTTATTGGATTGTTTCAACTGTTTGAAAGGGCAGGGTGTTTTAACTCATTCTTTATCATTCTTGCTATAAAAAGTCTGTACTGTAATTTTTATTGAAGAAAGGATAGGAAGCAGGGACATGGATTTTTTTTTTTTTGTGAATGAGAATGGGTCCAAGAAATGGAGGGAGTAGATGGGGAAACAAAGTGGACATAAAAATAATTAAGATGTGTTATGTACGTGTACCAGTTGCCCACAATGAAGGTAATAATTGCATACTACAAATATGTACTAATAAAATAAATTTTTTATCAAAGAAGTAACTTTAAGGGTGGTGAATTGATATATAAAAGGCAAATGAAGGAAGGAATTGTACAAAATTTCTGAGTCTTTTATAAGGACTTTATAATTCCCCTACAAGTAGTAGTACTGCATTGTGGCTCAGAGCCAAGGTTTGAAACCGGGCCACCTCCAGGGACCATACAGTGAGACCTTGCCTGAAGAATGTGTGGCTTTAAGAGACATACTGAATTTCTTCTGCACTCAATTTCTTCAGTTCACTGAGGATAATGATTAGTACTTGCCTCCTAGAACTGTTGGAAAAATTAAATGAATAAACAGGTAAAAGCTCTTAGACTAACATCCAGAGCAAGTACTTAATAGCTAGTAGCTAGTGTAACTTTTTAATTAACAAAATAGGTTCAGGAAAAGGCAAAATGTTGAGTTCATTGCCAAGAAGGCCACATCTTATGGGATGCAGTTACACTGTCTTAGACACTGGGAAGAGTTACTGATTTCCTTTGCTCTTTTTCTGAAGTTGTCATGTCCAACACACATTTTATTTTATTTGTACCCCGCTGTGTTCCAAAAAGGATTTCAGGGAGCTTACAGATGAACATAAAATATAACAAAGTAACATGAGCTGAAGGTGGAATGAAAGCAGAGAGAAAAACAAGAGTGAGAACAAAGTTGCGTTAGAAATATATCCTACTGAAAATTATGAGCATGTTAAGGCTTAAGATGAAACACTGAATCACAAGAAGTAGGATAGGAATGTTGTCTTAATTTCTCCTCTACTTTCCCTCCATTTTTGAAGTTCCTTTCTCAATATGACTTAAATGCTATTTTAATTCTTTTCTAAATAAATCTTTTTTTTTTTTTTTGGCGGTACTGGGGATCGAACTCAGGACCCTGCACTTGCTAGGCAGGCGCTTATTCCACTGAGCTATATCCCCAGCCCCTAATTCTTTTTTTTTTTTTTTAATGATTCAGTGAATATATTTTCTTACTTGTACACTTTAACAGGGTAAATTGTTTTTTTTTTGTTTGTTTGTTTTTTAATTTTATTTTAAAGACAAAAGAATGGAGACATATGAACCAGAAAAGCCATAAAGAATACAGAAAATACAAACTTATACAGAATATAGTAGGGAATTAGAACTGGATGTTGTATTACACAATTATCTTCACATTAGTTAACACAAAAACATTAAAGGAAATACCAAATTATAGATAAGATAGTAGGGAATTTGCACTGGATGCTGTATAATATAAAGTTATCTTCACTTCTGCTAATACAAAAACGACTGAGGAAATACAGAATTATAGAGAACATAGAAGGGAATTAGCTCTGGATGCTGTCCTACATAATGTTACCTT
>PVLD010037005.1:0-10566 GCA_004027595.1 Dinomys branickii
AATTCATTCCTAAATTGCTCTTGTAACGTTTCCATTTGTTTCCTATTTTCTTCTAGTCTTTTGTCTATTTCTTCTCTATGTGCACGGAACATTTCTTCCATCATTGTTTTCAGCTCGTTTTTTGTCTGAGAAATCATTGTGGGTATGTGGCTTATTTCTGCTTTAAGCTCTTTTATGGCCTGTTGGAGTTGTTTCATTTCGGATGCAATCGTTTTATAACTTGCAGGTATGTGGCTTCCTGGTTCCCCTGTATCCTTGCATTCAAAACTTGTTCTGGGTGGGGTTGAGTTTTTAGACTGCGTTTTTTTCCTCTGTTTTCCCATTTTTGGGTATCTGATTCAAAATGTGGAGCTATAAATTCCCCAGGCAGTTCAGCAGGCAAAGGTCTGCTGCAGAGGCTGCTCCAATGATTCCTTCTCTTTGTGAGAATGTCCCTTAAGCTGTCTGCTGAGATTTCCGCTTCTACTCCCTACCCCGAGACCTGGCTGGGGCGCATAAACAGCTCGCCGCCACAGGGACCTTGCAGGCAGGGGGCCACTCAGGTGTTCCTCCCTGGGTGGAGCTCCTCCCCCCCTCACAAATCCCGTCAGGGCGCCCAGCCAGCTCTTCCGACCTGGGTATCCTGCAGTCAGTAAAGCTGCTCGGATGTCCCTTGCTCGGCGGAGCTTCTTCCCAACTCAGAAAAAACCGGTCAGGGTGCCCACTCAACTCACCCTGGGATTGTGAAGACAGGAATGCCGCTCAGATGTATCTCCCTGTATCGAGCTTCTTCCCAACTCAGAAATCCTGCTGCAGTGTTCACTCGGCTCTCCCATTCCGAGATCCGTGCCGGCAGGAGATCCTGGTGCTCCCTGGTGCTTTTCCACCTCCTCACCTTTCTCCTGCCATAAGGAATTTAAAATAAAAATATTTTGTTCCTGGAAAATAATTTCCTCTCTTCTCCTGACCCTGTTAAGAATATTTAGTGCACGGGACCTCACTCCAAGGACAAAGGCCCACCAGCACAGGAATCCGAGCAGCAGGGAATTTCCCGCTCAGTCCTACTGTGCGATTCAGACCTCACTCCAGTGACAGAGGCCCACCAGCGTGGAACTCGGACGTCACTCCAGTGACAAAGGCCCACCGACGCTGACATCTAAGCAGAGCTGCATTTCATGGTCCGTGCCAGCTGGGTGACTCAGACCGTTCTCCAGCAATGGAGGCTGACCTGCGAGGACACATGAGCGGCAACACCCTTCTCCTCTGAACGAGAGACAAAGGCAGACTCAGACAGACACCTGGGTGGTGTGGCATTTTCTGCCTGTGCCCCGACTGTGCGACTGGGACCTTCACCTAGAGACAAAGGCGGACTCACCCAGACACTTGGGCGGTGGGGCACTTCCTGCCTGAGCCCCAACTGTGCGACTGGGACCTTTAACCAGAGACAAAGTTGGGCTCGCTCAGACACCTGGGCAGTGGGCATTTCACCGCCTGCCTCCCAGCTCTGCGACTCAGACCTTTCTCCAGCGACCTGTGACACTACATGAGCAGTGCAACCCTTCTCCTCTGGTAAGCTCCACACCTTAGAGTTAGGATGGAAATCCTACTGGGAGGGCCTATCCCTGCTGGTGGTTGAGACCTGCAAAGTGGAATCAGCCTCAAGCTCTGCGGTCCTCGGGTTGGGAGGAGAGCCCTGCTACCCCCTGACTACCTACCTGAGGAACCTGAAACAGAAACCGCTGCCTAACCACCATAGGCTTCAAGGCTGAGACCCACACTCTTCCTGTCCACACACTGGACACTCGGGTACTGAAGCCCAGCACTCACCCACTATAGCAGCTGTGGTCTGAGCCAAGCACCCCAGCATTTGCCTGGGGTGCCTGGGCCCAGTGGTCCACAGTCTGCTACCCCCCTGGATTTAGTTTAACATCCAGGTGAACTAGGGTCCCTAGAGTCCTTAATGAGCTGCCTGGGTAGTCAGTAGTTTAGCACCAGTCATCTGACATTCAAAATGACAAAATGAAGGGGCAAAATGTAGTCTCAGAACACAACTCCACCCAGAACAAGTACAGGACACAATGACATAGGAGAGCTAGGAAACCACATACCTGAAATTTCTGAAATGATCATATCTGAAGCAAACAAACAACTCCATCAAGCCATAGAAGAGATTAAATCTGAAATAATCTCTCAGGCAAAAAATGAAATGAAAATAGTAATGGAAGAAATGCTTCGCACATACAGAGAAGAAACAGATAAGAGACTAGAAGATCAAAGGCAACAAATGGAAATGTTAAATGAGCAATTGAGGAATGAATTAGAACACATGAAACAGTCTCAAAAAGATCTCCAGGAAATGAAAACTGCCATTGAAAGCTTGAAAAACCACTTGAATGAATCTGAAGATAGAATTTCAGATCTTGAAGATAGCCTGACAGCTAATGACCGTGAAAGGAAGGATCTCTTAAAGTTGACAAGGAACCAGGAGAAAACAATCCAACAGCTGCAAGATGAAGCAAAGAGAAATAATGTGTGAGTAATAGGAATCAGTGAAACAGCAGGAGGCAACACAAATAACATAAAAAGAATATTTGGTGAGATAATAGCAGAAAATTTCTCAAGAATGGTAAAAGAAACTGATGTGCGGATAAATGAAGCATATAGAACTCCAATGAGCCACAACCCAGATAAAACCACTGCCAGGCATATAATAGTCAAGATCCCAGATATGTAACAAAAAGAACACAATATTAAAAGCTGCTAGAGAAAAGAAACAGATTACCTATAAAGGAAAGCCCATCTGAATCACAGCAGACTTCTCAACAGAAACCATGAAATCAAGAAAAGCTTGGAGCGAGATACTACAGATTCTCAGACAAAACAGCTTCCAACCTAGACTGATGTATCCTGCAAAACTATCCTTCAAATTCAATGGAGAAATAAAACATTTCCATGACAAAGACCAACTGACAAACTTCATGAGTGCCAAACGAACATTACAAAAAGTACTGAAAGATATTCTAGATAGAGAAAAAAGTGACCACAATCCCAAGAACAACAATAGAAAGGAACCCTTAAGCAGAACAAGAAATTAAACAGCAAAAGTAGGAAAGCAACATCAAGAAAACAGCATGACAAGAATAAGCCAACGTATAACAATTATAACCATCAATGTAAATGGCCTCATTTCACCAGTCAAAAGAAACAGACTGGCAGAGTGGACTAAGAGACAGAATCCCACAATATACTGTATACAGGAAACACACTTTACTCAAAAGGAAATCCATAGACTGAAAGTCAAAGGTTGGAAAACAATCCTCCATGCAATGGGTTCCCAGAAAAAAGCAGGAGTAGCTGTTATGTTTGCAGACAACATAAACTTCAAACTGATAACAATCAAAAAAGACAAAGAAGGCCACTATATACTAGTTAGGGGAAAACTGCAAGAGAAAGGGATAGCAATGCTAAACATGTATGCACCGAATACTGGGGCACCAAACTATGTAAGGCAAATCTTAATGGACGTAAAAAACCAAATAAACAATAACACTATTGTAATAGGGGACCTAAATACCCCTTTGACTCAGAGACAGGTCAACTGGACTAAAACTCAGGAAAGATATAACAGACCTGAACCAAAAGTGTGAACAAATGGATTTAGTAGATGTTTACAGAGTGTTCCACCCCTCAACACCAGAATACACATTTTTCTCAGCTGCACATGGGACTTTCTCTAAAATAGACCACATTCTAGCCCATAGAGCATACCTACCTAAGTGCAAAAGGATTGAAATTATCCCATATATATTATCTGACCACAGTGCAATGAAATTGGAAATTAATGACAAAGGGAATTCCAAAAGCTTTATAAATACTTGGAAATTAGACAACAACCTCCTGAATAACCAATGGGTCACAGAGGAAATTAGAGAAGAGATTGTAAAATACCTACAAACAAATGAAAATGCAAATACAACTTATAAGAATCCGTGGGATGCAATGAAAGCAGTCCTCAGTGGGAAATTTATAGCAATGAACTCACACATAAAGAAAACAGAAAAATAACAAATAAATAGCCTAATGTTGCACCTCAAACTTTAAGAAAAAGAAGAACAAGTCAAGCCCAAAGCCCAAAGAAAGGAGGAGATTATAAAGCTTAGGGCAGAAATTAATGCAGTTGAGATGAAGAAAGCTCTACAAAAAATAAGTGAATCAAAGAGTTGATTTTTTGAAAGAATAAATAAAATTGATGAACCTCTAGCCAACCTTATCAAAAAAGAAAGGAAAGAACTCAAATTCATGCAATAAGGAAGGAAAAGGATGAAATCACTACAGATCCTACAGAAATTCAAAAGATCATTGATACCTACCTTGAGAATCTTTACTCCGATAGGATAGAAAACCCAGCAGAAATCGAGATTCCTAGAAATGTACGAATTACTAAAGTTGAACCAGGAAGACATAAAAACCCTCAACAACCCAATATCAATTTATGAGATTCAAAATGTCATTAAAAACTTACCGACAAAGAAAAGCACAGGCCCTGATGGATTCACAGCAGAATTTTATAAAACATTCAGCGAAGATTTAATGCCAACACTCCTCAAACTCTTCAATGAAATTGAAAAGGAAAAAATTCTCCCTAACTCATTTCCAGAGGCAAGTATCATACTAATACCAAAACCAGAGAAGGACCCAACTAAGAAAGAGAACTATAGGCCAATCTCCCTAATGAACATAGATGCAAAAATACTCAATAAAATATTATCAAATAGAATGCAGCGAATCATAAGGAAAATTATACACCATGAGCAGGTAGGATTTATTCCAGGAATGCAGGGATGGCTCAATATTTGCAAATCAATTAATGTAATACACCATATCAATAGAGCCAAAGACAAAAACCACATGATTATCTCAATAGATGCGGAAAAAGCTTTTGATAAAGTCAAACATGCATTCATGTTAAAAACCCTAGAAAAAATAGGAATAGATGACCTCTACCTCAATTTAATCAAAGCCATCTATGACAAACCAACAGCCAACATCATACTAAGTGGACAAAAACTGAAAGCTTTCACTTTAAAGACAGGAACAAGACAAGGATGTCCACTGTCACCACTACTATTCAACATAGTTCTAGAAGCATTAGCCAGAACAATTAGACAAGAGAGAGAAATAAAAGGAATATGGATAGGAAAGGAAGAAGTAAAACTATCGCTATTTGCAGATGACATGATACTTTACATGGAAGACCCCAAAAACTCCACAAGAAGACTCCTTCAATTAATTGACAAATTCAGCAGTGTAGCTGGATACAAAGTCAACACCCAAAAATCAATAGCATTCGTATACACAAACAACAAACAGACTGAGAGAGAAATTAAGGAAACTTTATCTTTTACAATAGCATCCAAGAAAATGAAATATTTAGGAACCAATCTAACAAAAGAGGTAAAATATCTATTCAATGAAAACTACAGTACTCTGAAAAGAGAGATCAAAGAGGATTTCAGTAAATGGAAAAACATTTCCTGCCCATGGTCAGGAAGAAACGACATTGTGAAAATGGCCATACTACCAAAACTGTTGTACAGATTCAATGCAATTCCCATTAAACTACCATCAATGTACCTCAGAGACCTAGAGAAAACATGCCTTAAGTTCATCTGGAACCAGAAGAGACCCAGAAATAGCAAAAGCAATTCTGAGCCATAGGGTCAAGTCAGGTGGAATCACAATCCCTGACCTGAAATTATACTGCAAAGCTACTGTAATAAAATCAACCTGGTACTGGCTCAAAAACAGACCTGAGGATCAATGGAACAGACTGGAAGATACAGCCACAATCACAAACACACTCAGCCACCTAATCTTTGACAAAGGGGCCAAACAAGCTCACTGGAAGAAAGTTAGCCTCTTCAATAAATGGTGCTGGAAAAATTGGCTTCCCTCTTGCCGAAGACTGAAAATAGACCCAAGTCTATCACCATGCACCAAACTCAAGTCAAAATGGATCACAGATCTCAATATTAAAACAGAAACACTGAATCTATTGGAAGAGAAGGTAGGTAAAAATCTTGAAGACATAGGAGTAGGTAGAGAGTTCATGAACAAAAATGAAACTGCAAGGGAAACACTTCAAAGAATCAATAACTGGGACCTCATCCTACTGAAAAGTTTTTGCACATCTAAAGAAATCACCAGCAGAGTAAAAAGAAAACCTACAGATTGGGAAAAAATCCTAACTGGCTCTCCCTTGGACAAAGCCCTTCTATCTAGAACATACAAAGAATTAAAAAACACGAACCTGTCCAAATTCAAAGACCCAATTCAGAAATGGGCATCTGAGATGAATACACACTTCTCAGATTAAAAAAAATACAAATGGCAAATAAATATATGAGAAAATGTTCTACATCTTTAGTCATTCGAGAAATGCAAATAAAAACAACACTGAGATTTCATCACACCCCAGTAAGATTGGCCAGCATCAAGAAATCGTCCAATAACAAATGCTGGTGAGGCTGTGGAGAAATAGGAACTCTGCTGCACTGCTGGTGGGAATGCAGACTGGTGAAACCACTGTGGAGAGCGGTTTGGAGATTCCTCAGCAAACTAGGTCTAGAGGTTCCATTCAAACCAGCTATCCCCCTTCTGGGTATCTTCCCAGAAGATTTGAAAACAGCATATCACTGTGATATATGTGCACACATGTTTATAGCCACACAATTTGTAATAGCTAGATCATGGAAACAACCCAAATGTCCATCCACAGAGGACTGGATTTAAAAACTGTGGCATTTTTACACAATGGAATATTATTCAGCTGTAAAGAAAGACAATCTAGGGGCTTTTATAAGCAAATGGTCACAATTAGAGACCATACTCATAAGTGAGGTAAATCAGATGTGCATGTACAAACAGCATATAGTATCATTAGTGTAGGAGCTTGGAGATGAGAATGTAGATTGGGAAGTATGAAGGGAGACTTCTCAAAGGTAGAGAGCAATCGGGATGAAGGGAAGGAGAGGAGGAAGAGGAGGATAGCTGAGTAGGTGTGTATGTATGTGTGGGATGGCTGACATGGTTGCACTGTTGTCTCATGTCATATTGATGTGGGAAATAGTCGGTGATCAGTTGTTTGATCAACCTTGTATGTCTATTGGTAGTGTCCTGAGTATACACTTTGAAGCTATCAATGTGTAATACAACAACCATTGTCGATCCCCTGCCACCTGTAGTTTGTTTTTTGTACTGTTCTTGTGCTACTGTGTGTATGTTTGTTAGTGTTTTTGTTCTTTTACTTTTAAAATTAAAAATTTTTAAGAAAAGAATATTTAGTGCCCTTAACATCAAGATATTTGTTGTCATTGTGGTTAAATTCAATTATATTTTTTACATAGTATTTTGAAATAAATAAATGGAAATCAAAGGAAAATCTGGTTTTGGAATGCAAAAATTCTAAATCATTTTACTAAGAAGCACCTTTTTATATGCTGGTCTGAACATTTAGTATAAAACCTAGACAGTACTTGTTTCTTAAGTAGGACCTTCTCCAGTTCTAGTGACTTCCTACATACCAATACTAAGGACATCAATTTGTCCTTTCTAGATTTTTGAAGGTGTTTTATAATGTAATAGGTGAGATATGGTTCATCATCAAGGTTGGGTGAACAGATATCTCATGATAAGTTGGTTACAGAAAGCTAAATAAACTCTTATGACTAAATAATGGTTTCTGTTTTGTTTGAGCCAGATAGACTACTGAAGCCACGTACCACCACAGTCCCAACTTCACATTCCTGTTTCTTTATTCTGCATAGTTTTCTAATGAACAAATTAGTATTCTTAAGTAAGGGTATAAAAAGGCGAGTCCGCATACCCACGAGGGCAATCGGGGCGGGTCGGACCCTCCCATCTCCCAAACCCGAACGGCTAGCAGGTGGCTGCGGCCAGGAATTTTTGGTGGCGGCGGAGCAGGGTGGTCTCGGAGACTGCGCTCCTCGGGCAGACTGAGCTAATCCAGGCAGCGGACCTGGGTCCCACTCAGATCCCCACCCCCGCAGCCGGTGCCATCCTCGGCCGGAGAGTGGGCACTGCAGCAGCTGCAGTTGGCAGCTCCTGCGAGAACACCGAGGAGGTGGAGAAGCACCGGGGAGCGGGGAGCGGCGCATCGCGGGCGAGGCACGACATATTAGCAATGTGGGGATCTCCTGTTGCAAGATCCCAGGGTGATTGGGCTCCCTGACCAGTTTTTTGAGTTGGGGAGAAGCTCCGCCCAGCGAGGAACATCCGAGCAGCACTGCTGACTGCACGGACCCTGGGACAGAAGAGTTGGCTGGGCGCCCTGACCGGTTCTTTGAGTTGAGGAAGAGCTCCACCCAGGGAGGAACACCTGAGCGACCCCCTGCCAGCACGGTCCCCGGGAAGGTGAGCTGTTTATGCGCCCCAGCCAGGTCTCTGGGTAGGGAGTTGCTAGGCACACAAAGCAGCATATGAGCAGCCTATTGAGCAGAACTGTCAGCAGAAAGCTTAAGGGACATTCTCCTGAAGAGAAGGAGTCATTGTCGTGAGTACGCTGTGCTGCACGGCTGAGAGGGATCGGGACCGCGGGTACGGAGCTTCTGCTGCGGGACGCGGGAGCCCCCTCTTGTGACTTTGGGCTGCTCCGTGCCATGCATTCTTTACAGTGTGCCCTCCAGGTACAGAGGTCTCTAAGGTGGGGGCCGCTGGCTGCTGTGTCCTGGCTGCAGCTCAGGACCTGCAGGGCACATAGCAGCCTTCCCAGCGCTGTGAGCCCCAGCCAAGAGAGGCAGGAGAATGGCGCTCAGAAGGCTTTCAGCTCCAGGCTAGCCACTGGACCAACTTTTCAGCATTTTTTAAGAAGTGCCTCAGTTCCTCAAGAAAAGCCATCTTCTCCAGAAGCAGAGGATCCACCTCCCTATGTCACAGAGGAAGAACTTCTAGGAAGACAGAGAAAAGTCTACCTCGAGACCTATGGTTGCCAGATGAATGTCAATGACACAGAGATAGCCTGGTCCATCTTGCAGAAGAGTGGCTACCTTCGGACCAGCAACCTCCAAGAGGCGGATGTGATTCTTCTTGTTACTTGTTCTATCAGGGAGAAGGCTGAGCAGACCATCTGGAACCGTTTACAGCAGCTGAAAACCCTAAAGACAAAGAGGCTCCGCTCTCAGATGCCTTTGAGGATTGGGATTCTAGGCTGCATGGCTGAGAGAATGAAGGAGGAGATCCTCAACAGGGAGAAAATGGTGGATCTCTTGGCTGGCACGGACGCCTATCAGGACCTCCCTCGGTTGCTTGCTGTTGTTGAGTCAGGACAACAAGCTACCAATGTGCTGCTTTCTCTTGATGAGACCTATGCTGATGTCATGCCAGTCCAGATGAGCCCCAGTGCCACTTCTGCCTTTGTGTCAATCATGAGGGGATGTGACAACATGTGCAGCTACTGTATTGTTCCTTTCACACGCGGCCGGGAGAGGAGTCGGCCGGTGGCCTCCATTCTAGAGGAAGTGAGAAAGCTTTCTGACCAGGGGCTAAAAGAGGTGACACTTCTCGGTCAGAATGTTAATAGTTTCCGGGACAATTCAGAGGCTCAATTCAACAATGCAGTATCTACTAACCTCAGTCGTGGTTTCACCACCAACTATAGAACCAAACAAGGAGGGCTGCGTTTTTCTCACCTTCTGGATCAGGTTTCCTGGGTCAATCCTGAAATGAGGATTCGGTTCACCTCTCCCCATCCCAAGGATTTTCCTGATGAGGTTCTACAGCTGATTCAAGAGAGAGACAACATCTGTAAGCAGATCCACCTGCCAGCCCAGAGTGGAAGCAGCCGTGTATTGGAGGCCATGAGGAGGGGGTATTCAAGAGAAGCTTATGTGGAGTTAGTTCACCATATCAGAGAGTCTATTCCAGGGGTGTGCCTCAGCAGTGACTTCATTGCTGGCTTTTGTGGAGAGACAGAGGAAGATCACCTGCAGACAGTGTCTTTGCTTCGGGAAGTTCAGTACAACACAGGTTTCCTCTTTGCCTACAGCATGAGGCAGAAGACACGGGCGTATCACAGGTTGAAGGACGATGTTCCAGAAGAAGTAAAATTAAGGCGTTTGGAGGAGCTTATCACTGTCTTCCGAGAAGAAGCGTCAAAAGCCAATAAGATCTTTGTGGGTTGTACCCAGCTGGTTCTGGTAGAGGGGCTCAGTAAACGCTCTGTCACTGACTTATGTGGCCGGAATGATGGAAACCTTAAAGTGATCTTCCCTGATGCAGAGATGGAGGATGGCATGAACCCTGGGCTCAGGGTCAGAGCCCAGCCTGGAGATTATGTGCTAGTAAAGATCACTTCTGCCAGCTCCCAGACACTCAAGGGACATGTCCTGTGCAGGACCACACTGAAGGGCTCCCCAGCATAGTGCTGATGTGAGTGGCTTGGGCAGCCCTTCTCTACGGGAAGTAGTCACTTCCACAGGACGTGGGCAGTGCTTCTCTACAGGAAGGAGACATGGCAGGCCTCTAGTGAAAGAGGTAATGACACTTTGGAGACAAGCGGCAAGTGGTGAA
>PVLD010037006.1:0-10562 GCA_004027595.1 Dinomys branickii
AACTAAGAGACATGAAAGAAATCTGTTCAAAAACAAAGAACAGATGGGACGAGGGAAAGGAGAAAAGAGACAAAAATGTATGTATGTATATATGAATATACATATATGCAGGAGGGCTAACATGGTTCTACTATTGTATGATATCACTTAAATTTGATCAATCTTGTATGTCTGTATGTGTTATCCTGAACACACACTTTGAAGATATCATTATGCAAAGCAGCAACTATTGGTGGTTTTTTTTTTTTGGCTTTGGTTTTTTGTTTTTTGTGTTTTTCTGTTGTTGAGAGGATTAATTGTCTGACCAATTTTGCATGTCTGTATCTGGGTTCATATATATATACACTTAGAAGATATCAATAGGTAAAGCAACAACCACTGTTGAGCCCATGTCACCTTGTCTGTAGATCAGTTTTGATTGTACTATTTTTTATGCTAATTTGTGTCTGTGTGTTAATATGTTTTTGTGCTTTTATTTTTCTAAAAATAAAAATAATAATAATAAAAAAAAAGAAGTACTTAGAGCCTGGAACACTGTATTCTATCAAAGAGTTTTTTCTTGTTCTTACTCAATGTTAGCAGGCTGCAGAGTGCTATTCAAGATGGCAAAGCGCAAGCATAACATAACATTATTTACAAAACCTTTGGAAAACTGTTTCATCTTACTGGGTTGCTCCCTGGGTAAATTAGAATTTCAGTGTCAGAGCCAAGCAAACCAGCAAAACTGGTCCCACCTACCTCAGCTTCAATACTGAACTTGGGCCACTCCCTGCCAGGAGCCTGTGGGTGTTCTACCAGTCGGAGACAGAGGGGTACATTTTCTGCCTGAATGAACCCATACCTGTGTGAGGAGATATGGCTGACAGGGACAGTCAGGGAGGCCTTGGGAGTCGCAGGAAGCAGATCTGGGTGGCTGTTGGCAGTATCGAGCCTACCTAGCTGGGTCAGTTAATTGGGAAAGTCTTCAGGGGAAGAGATTTTGATGAATACATCAGGACAGGTTTAGAGACTTAGCAAAATGAGCAAGCTGGTGAGAAATGATCAGAAGTAAGATTCATTTCTAAACTGATGAGGCTAAGATGGTACGGAAATAGCCACGATTGCTGTCTAGGGGAGCGGAAGCGCGCGTGCACGCCTGTGTGTGTGTGTGTGTGTGTGTGTGTGTAAAATAAAGCCATGGCTTTCTGTGGTATCAACTAAGGAGACGAATTTTGTGTGATGAGACCCATGGACCCGCACCCTGATTTACAACTCAGATTCTTGCACAACCACCTGAGTGGCCTCTCCACAGCAGCTTAGATGATCATGGTCTGTAGAAGGTTTCATGTCTTCCCAGAAATCAGACCTTACTGGCCTCTGCTCCTTGACTTCCTCAGAGATTCTTTTAACTTTGATCTGGCTTTAGCTATAATGATAGATCTACTGAAACATGAGTACTAGTAAGCTGTAACCATTGTAGGATCCTTTCCATATCTGGAGGCAAAAAAGACAATACAAAATATCACTTGTGAAAATACAGAATTTCTTTTTTTTTTTTAAACCCAGCATCAAACTAGAACCTCGTGCTTGCCAGGCAGGCTCCATGCTGCTGAGCTAAACCCTGGCCTGGAGTTTCTTATTTATGATGAATACTCCTGTCTTCCTAGGGCTTAAGTGATTGCCTTTTATTATGAAGAACTTCCTTTCCCCATTGTTTGCTTTCTTCTCTCCCTTTCCTTCTCTTTCTTTTTGTTGTTTTTTTGAGTCAGGGTCTCACTGTGTACTTTAGGCTGGGCTTGAACTCACTGTGGAGCTCAGGCTCGTCTTCAACTTGCAGCGATCCCCCTGCCTCCGCGTCCCAGGTGCTGGGATTTCAGGCGTGTGTCACCACGCTCAGCGCCCATTGCTTTCTCTCCTGGTTAATACATACAAGAACTGCCCGAGCCTTAGGTAAATGGAAGTGATGGAGGCCTGCCCGGCGTGTCTCAGTCTAGATTTGCTTCACTTTGAGATTAGGTGACAAAAAAATTTTAGAAGATGGAGCCTGCCACCCATAATAATGTACTAGTTTGTCCTCATCAAAATACCAAAACAAATAGAGCAACACATTTGTAATAGTGCCTTTCAGCAATCAAAACTAGTCATGTAAAATTTATGCTTATTGCCATGCAAAAATGCCCATGACATATAAATTAAGTGGAAAAATCAGGTTTCAAACAGCCTGTGTAATTGCAGCCATTTTTGTAATAAAACGTCTGGTGTACGAGTGTGTGTGTGCTATGTATACACGGGTGAAACCATTCTCTGATTTCCAGACGTGTGCCCTTGAAGCCACATTCTAAATGTTGTTTCCTCTTGTGACTTTGCTTTTTGAACAAAGAATGCTTATATACTGAACTTTGGAATAGTGTCTGTATAGTGAAGTGAATTAGAAGAATTCTTTATGATGTAAAAGGCATAGTTCAGACAGCTTCCATTGCAATATTTTGAGTTCCTTATAGAGGAAAATCTATCAGTTTCTCAATTTTTCTATGGGATTCATTAGGATTGGTGTGACTTTCCATGCTGAAACTAATTCTGCTCTTTTTTTCAACAGCTGGCCAAATTCCGCAGCCTCCTGTGTACATCAGAGGGAGAAGAAGCAGCTTTTCTGTTGAGTAATCATCGTCCACCTCAGCCTCTGAAGGGCCGCAAAGTGAGAGCCTCATTTCATTAACAGCTGTCATCTGGGGACCAACCTGACATGACTGGAGAGATGGCAGCAACACAAAGCACAGAACTCCCTAGTAACAGTACTCTGAATTCTGTTCTGTGGGTAACATTTTACTATCAGCTTCAATACCATGAAGAAAACCAGATCTCTTTAATTAAACTGACTTAGCTCATCTTGTCCCAGATTTTACTTAACGAATATTCAAGCACCAAGCATGTCTTTTGTGTATTAAAATACACGAAAAGCGTCTACTTCAATCTTTGTGAAAATATGGCTGGCCTCACAAATCTCAGAATGTGCTAAAAATTCTACCTTCCTGTAAGCTGACTGTGTTATATCTCTACTGATACTTGATGAAAATTTTAAAATTTATTTCCAAAATGATAGAATTGTGTTTTTCTAAACAGGCAATTCTTAGTATTTTGATACTGTTCATCAAGAGTAGGTATTTCCTTTTAAAGTGATTATGTTGCTGACTTTCATTTTGTGATGCTTTTTAAGAAATGGTACAGAGGATTGAATCCAGGGCCCTTGCAACTGAGATACTTCTTTTGCCCTTTTTCAGTTTCTGTTTGACCTGGTTTCCTTAAGTTTTCTACATTGGTCAGGCTGAGCTTGAGTTTGGTACCTTTCTGTGTCAGACTCTTAGAGTGCTGGAATTATAGGCCTGGGCCACTAGGCTGGCCTGTGATACTTTTAATAAAGTTCACAGTATGAGAGTTGGGGTTGGGATGAGATAAAGCTACTCAATGTGTCTATTGTACAGATCAAAGACAACCTATATAGCTTGGTGAGGGATTCTGTAGTATATAAATAGCTATTTACACATGATGAATTGTGCCATAAATCATATTAATTCAGTAGTGTTAATGAGGAAGTAACAAGATACTGTTTGCCAACTGGTACCATTAACGTGATTTGAAACTAACAGATTCACACAGCACAGCAGGCACAGCTGTGCGTGAGCCTGATAACAGGGTTGCCCACTTTCTCCCTGTGTTTGACAACACAGCAGGGAGCAATGCTGTGGTCGATCCATAAATTCTTCAACTCACTTCTGTGGCAAAGCCCATCTCCCCTTTTATAAATGCCCCTCAATTTTGTAAGTGCTTTAGTAAGGTGGCACTAGATATGAATTTTAACCCATTCTTTCTTATTTTTGTTTGCTTTTGGTGGAGAAAGATAGCTCAGTGTTCCTTCTTTCCTGTTATGGTGGGGTGACACAGAATATTAAATTAACCATATTTAAGACTTGAACATATGCCAGACATCTGTCATCTTCCAAAGGAAATTTACTTGGGTATACATGATTTTGATTCTTTCTTCCTTTGAATATAGATTTAATAATTGAAATTATTCTGTAATAGTCTCTTTAATATAATAACTATCAATACATATGTTAGAATACTCACCAGCTTCTGAAGATTAGATCTGAGACCTTGGCTAAGATTAACATGCAATAAATGTTTAATAAATTGAATATCTAACAAATATATTTTTCTATCCTTGGTAATTATCTCTCTGCTGGAGCTCAAATGCACCAAAAATTAATCTCACAAGTAAAATATGTTATTTCTTGAAATTGTGTTCTTACAAGAATATTTATTAAACCTAATTTGTATAAGTAGAAGTTTCTATGATTTTTAAAACACAGTATTGGACAGGAAGGGCTTTCTTTAGTTTGGAGAGACACTTTGCAGTGTCCTAGTAAGGAAAAGAATTGTATAGATTCAGAGGCTGTAAGTTGCTGGATTCGGAGGGTGTGGAACAGGATTTCAAGGACTGCTCTGTCAGAGAGTTACCATGTTACAGCTGCTGGCTTCTGCTGAGGTAACCCATCAGTTCTATGGTACAGATTGCACCTTAGTAGACTGAAAAGATCTGTACAGTACTGACTTCCTTGAAGATTGTTTGCTTATTATATATTTCTTATAGGCAAAAGGGTGAAGGGTGTTTTAAAGTTGCTATATTCTTGCCTTTAAAAACCTTAGTATTGTAAATACTACATCTGCTTTGTTTCCCACAACATAGGTTCGATTAATGTCTGTTAAATGTTTTGTATTGTAATTTAAATTTGACTCAACCATAATAAATGAGAAAACCTCTCAACTGTATCGGGGCCATGTATGTGCAATCCCACAGTTTGATTTCACTTATTCAGTTTTCTAAAGAAAATAATCTCAAACTCAGAAACACTGCAAACACAGTGCAACAAAAAGCTACAGTTCTCTGAGTAGTATTAAAGTAAGTTCACCGTCCGGGTTCCTCACCATACCACACGCTTTAATATATATTTGTTTCTTACATACTAGAAAAAAAATACATTCTCTTCCTTAACCACAAATAAAGCTGAAGCCATCAGGAGACTCACATTGCTGAAACGTGCCCAACGCCTTGGAGAATAGTGTGTCGTTTCCTTGTCGTGTTTCCCTCTGTCAGGAACTGGGTCTCTGGCTTTCCTTGGTTTCACAGTCTGCACGGTTTTGAAGGTTACAGGCTGGGTGTTTTATAGACTGTCTCTCACTTTACATTTCTTCAGTGTTTTCTCTTGCTTGGATTCAGATTCCGCCTGGTTGGCAGGAACATCACAGACGTGATGCGTTCTTCTCACTGAGCCTTATCAGAGCCAGTGTTAGTTTAATCTGACTTATTATAGAGTATCTTCTTCCATTGCTTCACTGGAATGGTGTCTGCCAGGCTTCTCCTTGGGAAGTGACTCTTGCCCTTAGTAATTAACAAATACTAGAGAGGGGGACTCCTTCAAGACAATGTAAATATCCTGGTCTTCAATAAACCTCCAATTGGTTAATTTACTTCCTCCATTATGTAGGTCAAGAAAATAGCTATGAGGTTGGACCAGAAATTTCCATTGGTAGATTCCTCTTCCGTTCTGAAAATTTAATTCAACCATCATTTGTTGGATTTCTTATGTGCCAAGTGTGCTAGGTACAGACCTCCAAATGATGAAGAAGTGATTCCTGCTCTTCTGCAGCTAAAATCTCTCAAGGCAAAAGTAAAAGCAAACCATCAATATAAGATATTAAATAGTTTAATTTGAGGTACCTATAGAGTGCAACAGAAAAGACATAAAATTCTCAAGAAATGAACAGAGCCTTGTAGATTTTCAAGTGCAGTATGTTTGGAAATGGAGTTCTTTTGTTTTATGGAAAGGGTAAACATGTGACCGCCCATGTGGTTTTGCACCAGGCTCTTAGGAGTAGAGAGATATGTCAGTAAGGACTCTTGTCTGAGAAGGATAGAAATTCCACTTCAAAATAACTAAAGTAAATGGAATTTGTTGATTAACATGATTGAAATATCCAGAATTAAGCTGGGCATGGTGGCACACACCTGTGATCCCAGCACTTGGGAAGCTGAGGCAGGGGGATCATTGCAAGTTCCAGGCCAGCCTGGGCTACAAAGTGAATTCAAGACTAGCCTGAACTGCATAGTGAGACTCTATCTCAAAAAAAAAAATCCACAGGTAAATCTGACTTTCATCTTGGTAAGTCCAAGTTCCTCAGTGTCTACTTTGTGGCTCTGTTGTGGTCAGGCTTTCTTCTGTGTTGTCATGATGAATGGTCGTACCTCTATAAGCCATGCCAGTGCCAAAAGGGAGCTTGTAGGCCCACAGAATTCAAAATGTGTCTTTCTTGAGCTCACATTGGTCTAAAGTGAGTCAGTTACCCTTCCCTAATCAAGCCTGAGTGGCTTTTGGAAGAACATCTGCTCAGGGAAGGAAATGGAGTCAGTGCTTCCAAAACTGTAGGTGGAAGAGGGGTGGCTACAGCGCAGGGTAACAGGAGGCTCATACTTGAGAGAGATTGTGGGTGGTGCAAACAGCAAATGTCTACTCAGAATGGAAAGAATGGCTGGAGATAGGTCTGAAAAGAATAAAACTCGTAGTGCAGACCCCCTAGAAAGTAACTGTCTTCCAAGAGAATGAAGTTTCTCAATCCAAACGCAGAGTCCACTTTTCAGTAAGAGCATAAGATGTTTTTTTGTTTGAATCTGCTAATGGTTTAAAGAAGTGATGGACTGAGATGAAGGCTAGGGATTGTCACACTTAGGTGCCAAAACTGGAACTGGCAAACATGAGACATTTTCAGCAGGACAGAGCTACTGGATGGCCTAGTTCACTGGGTGTCCCAGTAGGCCTTAGATGTGGGTGCTGCATTCCGAACCCAGAGGTCTGTCTTTTGGTGGTGTCTTGGTTACTTTTGGTTACATTTAAAGACGCAAAATAAACATTACCATTCCAAAAGGTACCGACAGGGGAATATATAGAGCATTGGGACTAAAGCAAGTCCAAAATCCATCAGGGCTAACATTATGTCCTGTAATTCCACATCCAGCATATGAAGCAACATGTTGTACATTGTGAGCTCCAAAGGGGTTGCATGAGTCCACCCCTATGGCACTTCTGGTGGTTACAGCCTCCATGGCTTCTCTCTTAAGCCTACTTTGCTCACTACTTGCAGCTTTCCTCAGATGATCCATGGTCCTGTCTTCTAAACTTCTGAGGTCTCCAGGGCACCTTTTGCTTCACACTCACAGCTTCACACACTGCCCTCTCAGGGGCACACTTCCTGGCCTCCCAGGCCTTCTAAAATCTGGGCAGAAGCCTCTTCAACCTCAGAACTCTTGCATTTTCCTTGCACCAAAAGCCAGGGCTACGTGGATGATGCCAAGGTCTGCTGCCACCTGGAGCAGTAGCCAAACTTTCCTCTCTCTTGACCATAGGGGTCGAGTGCCTGGATCGCTGGGCATGCTGAATCCAGTGCTGAGGAGCAAATTCTCTATGCCGCCTCCATTCTGGAACCTGGTGCAGCTGCAGCTGCCGCTGCCCTTCTGGAACATGGTGCTCTTTGGCTTCCTTCTCAAGGCAAGGTCTTTCACCTTTGCAGTTTTGAGGCTGCAAAGGGTGGAGACTTGCTGCTTGTGATGCCCTCAGGCCATCTTTTCCATTCTCTTGCTCATTCATAGCAATAGAGAGCTCCTTAGCCTTACCTTTGCAGTCCACAGCTCTACTGGAGCTTCCTTTCTGGCCAAACTCACATTTTAAATCATCCTGCTGGGCTCTTTGCTCTTGATTCTCAACTTAGATCTGGCTAAAAGTCCCTAACAATAGCCATGCCACTGCCCCAACATTCGACTGCCTTGAAATTTTTTTTTGCCAGATTAATCAGTTCACTGATGCTATTAATCCCAGTCTTAGGCAAAGTCTCTGGACAGGAGCAAAATGTGGATAAACTTTTTGCCATGCCATAACATACATCATCTGGAATCCAATAATCAGTGCAGTCCTTCTTTCCAACAGAAACCTTCCAAACCTGGTTTTTACCGGCAGGATTTCTGTCAGCCTCTGGTCTTCCGAGCTCTGACCATACATCTCCAAACCTTTCCAAACTCTTCCTGCAAGCAATTTCCAAAGGCTCTTGAGCCACATGGTCAGGTATAGTTACAGCAACGACCCCACTCCACTGGTACCAAATTCTGTCTTGGTTACTTTTCTCTTGTTGCTGAGACAAAATACCCAGCACCCAAAATGAAGGAAGGAATGGTATATTTAGCTTACAGTTTGTGGAGGTTTCAGTCCATACTTGGCTGGCTCAGAGGCAGAGTGGCACATGGCAGGGGGCAAACTCATGGCAGTGGAGCACAGCAAAAACAGCCAGCAAAAAGGGAGGAATGGCAGCAAGCAGCCTATTTCCTTCCTTACATTGTAAACAGCCTACCCCCACCCAGGGGAGGGTGTAGTTCTCACACAGTCTCCATGCCCTTCTCTTCCACAGGCTCAGGATGTGTACAAAGTAAGCACCTGGGCTTCTTGCTGAGTCACTCAGCCAAACCTCTAGACTCTCCAAGTTGACACAATGTATCAACCATAACAGGTGGCCTCTCCTAAGTTCCAAGGAGGCAGAAATGTTTGTGTTAGTTATCATACTCGCCTTTCTAGGCCTTAGATCTTGTCCAGAAACCAGCATGTATTGGTCATACCTGCTCTTCACAGTACTTTGTCCCTACAGGGGATTGAACTATTTGCTGACAGCACTAAAGGACGACAACAAGTGTTCTGATTACCTGGAAAATCACCACAGCTTGTCAGCCATTCCTTCTCCACACGATAGCGAGTATGCATAGGTTATTCACTTAAAAACACAAGCAGTTTATTCTTTAAAGAAATGAAAGATTAGCAGTTGTGAAATGACTCCAAGATAAATGGAAATAGAGTTTTGCGGATTATTTTGTGACACAAGAGGCACACCTTTCCCCCTGGATACTCTCAAAGCAAGCATTGTCTTTCCGTGTTCTGGCCAAGGTCCAGCACGCTGAGTAAAACATTCTACTTCAAGGAACATTTCCACAGTCAGTGCAATGGACCAGCTGGTCGCAGAGTGGTCAGCTGGCCGCTGTGGGGACCGTGAGACACTTTCAGAGTCAGTGAAGTTGGCACTGCATTGTAACAGTACTTAAATGCTATTTGCCTCTTCATGTTTCATATGTATACCTCAAAAGTGATGATGGCTAAAACTGCTGGTTTCTTAGCAAAATCTAGGGTGTGGTGGTAAAAATATTACTAGTCGTTATTTTCTTCCCCACTATGCAATCAGTTTTTAAATGCCAGGTTCTGTTAAAGATATCCTTACTCAAAAATAAAAGTTAATTTTGCTAAACCTGAACTCTGGAGCACACATTCTTTTAATATTCAGTGTAACAAAATGTGATGTCTACAGGAGAAACTTCTGCTCCTCATGGAAGTGCACTCATTTCCTTTAGGAAAAGCCCTTTTGTAATGCTCTGCAAATGGAATTAACCACGTTTGTAATGGAGCCTCATTTTTTACTTTATTTTGTAGTACTGGGGATTGATCCTAGGACGTTTGCACTCAGCTCCAAATCCTTTTTTATTTTGTTTACTTATTTATTTATTTTTAGACAGGGTCTCACCATCAGTGCAGTGGAAGAAGTCATTAGCTGAATTGCCCAAACTGGGCTTGAACTTCTGATCCTTCTGCCTTGGGTTATGGTGTGTGTCTGGCTGTCTTCCCAAAGCTTCATGCAGTCATGGGGCAGGTTCTAGAGTTTGTGATTGACCGATGCATGGTCCAATGTTTTGTTTTAGTACTAGGAATTCAACTCAGGACCTTGCACATGCCAGGCAAGCGCTATGCCACTGAGCTACATCCCCAGCCCTTCAGTAACATTTAAACAGATGAATGATACCTACATTGCCTCTCCAGCCCCTTCCTTGAGCTGGGGACTTAGACCTGGCAGCTCCAGGGATGGCCCGCTAATACTCCACATCAAAACAGGTTTCTCAGTGTTGCTCACGGTGCACATGTTCTTCCCTGCAAACTCCCCTCTCCCGAGATGCTCCATCTCGGTTGGTTGAGAGACACCAGCTGTTTAAGCCTAATAGTCTCTTCTCTCTCTCTCAAACCCAGGCTGACTCCTCTGCCTGCTGTTCTGAAAACACGTCTCCCAGTTGGTCTCCTTGCTTCAGTTTCCTGCGCTGCCTTCACTGCACAGCAGCCACAGTGACTCTTACCAAGTTGGCCAGAGGTCTTTATTCCACCGAGCTCCATGCCCCTGTGATTTTCTGCGACTCAGAAGAAAATGCAAAGCGCTACCTGGAATACGATCTGAAGGGCTTGCAGAGTTCTACGTGATTTATTTATTTATTTATTTTTTATTTTAGAAACATAAAAGTACAAAAACGTATTGACAAACAGACACCCATTATCATAGAAAATAGTACAATCACAACTAATCTATAGACAAGGTGATATGGTCTCAACAGTAGTTGTTGCTTTATCCATTGATATCTTCGAATTGTAGATGTATGGACCCATATACAGACATGCAAA
>PVLD010037007.1:0-10565 GCA_004027595.1 Dinomys branickii
GGGGGAGGGAGCGGGATGCTCCGCTCCTCTGCTCCTCACGCCGCCCTGGCCACGGACCGCATGCAGCCGAGGGTCTAGGCTGCGCAACCTGCCTGATGCGCGCGAAATGTGGGACTGCCGGGCGTTGCCGCTGCTAAAAAGCAGATCTCTGTTGGGAGTCGCCGGAAAGCTGCACCTGCTCGGGAGGCGGGAGGGACTGAGCTGGCTGTGCCCCCAGGGTGCTCGGACCCAGCCAAGCACCCTCCCCGCGCAGAGCGTCTCTGGCTCCCATTATCTGGGGGCTTTCCCGCGTCTCGCCACGGCAGTTTGGGCCGCCCTACCGCATCTCCCCCGGCAGCTCAGAGAAACACATTCAGTTTGATCTTCCCAGCCAAGGTCCCGGCATTCACGCTCGCCAAGTCTGTCTTGAGCTGGTGGTGTTTATCGAGGAGGATCACTTCCTTGCTGCTCACCTGGTTGCCATCTTCCCGGAACTAAAGAATTTTTTTATTGTGATGGAGTACTACTCAGCCACAAAAAGGAAAATTATTAGACATTTCTAGGTAAATGGATGCATCTTGAGGCCATACTCTTAAGTGAAATAAATCAGACACACATAGGTAAATATTGCATGGTGGTTCTGGAATGAAAAACTGAAAAGGTAAATAAAGACCAAAATGTATAATGGATATAATGAAAAAGGAACAAAATGTTCAAATGGAAAGGAAACCTTGGGCACAGGAAGGGAGACAGAATGGAAGGGGAAAAAGAAAAAAGAATAGAAGAAAAAATGGAAACAAAGCTTTTGTAAATAATTAGGTTAAAAGGGATTAAAGGGAGGGGAGGGGAATGGGTAAAAAAGAAGAAACAAGATATATTGTGTACAGGTACAAATCCCCTATGATGAATGTTAGCATTATGTATATCTAAAATATACCCATAAAATTAATTTAAAATAAATCAACTAATAACACGTGTGAGTGAGGTTGTGGGAATTAAGGAACACTTCTGCTTTGCTGGTAGGTATGTAAAATGGTACAACCACTATGGAAATTAATATGGAGATTCCTCACACAACTATTTCCCTTCCAGGTAGTTTCCCCAAAGAGTTAAATCATCATGCCACAGTTATATGGTATATGCATACCCATGTTTCTAGCTGCACAACTTATAACAGCTAAATCTTAGAAACCGCCCATATGCCCATCCAAAGATGAATGGTTAACTAAAATGTAGTATTTACATACAATGAAGCAGTACTACGCCATAAAGGAGGATAAATTTAAGTCATTTGTGGGAACACGGATGATCCTGCTGACCATAGTTTTAAGTGAAATAAATCACACAAACAGTTTAAATATCACATTGTTTCCCTTGTGTGAGAACCCTAAAGGGTATGTAAGGAGCATAGTGGAGGATATATGTTGGGAGTAGGAAGAACATGTCCAAATGGGAAGGGGAGCAACGGAAGAGGGAGGGGGAAGGGAAGAAAGAGGAAAGGGAAAAACAGGGAATGGAAGGAAAAGTGGAAGTAAAACTTTCGTAAATGGGGAGGGAAATAGGGTTGTTGGGAGGTGAGGTGAATGGGGGAAAAAGAACTAAGATATATTATGTACATGTACAAATTCTTTGCGATGAATGTGATCAGTATATATGACAAGTATGTACTTATAAAAAATAAAGTTAAATAAATATCAGAGAAAGGAGAAGAATTTCTGGAGAGAAAGAAAAAGCAATACACTTAAAAGCACTTGACTCTCTTGGGGGTAAAATAATTTTACGTATTGCATTATCTTATCTGAATCTTTATGGAAAAAATGTGGCATCAAAATTATAAAAAACCTATATGCAGCTTTTAATGACCTTGTAACCATATTCTGCCATTTGTTTTAAAATGATTTTAGGAGTAATTTGATTATTATTCTAGGTTGTGGCTTTTTAGGATACAGTTCATGGATGGTATAAATTCAATGAAATCAAGAATTTTAAGTGAAAATAAAACATCAACTAATTATAAATAGTTGACATTTATAGAACACTCTACTCAATTACAGAATATATTTACCAGTATAGTATCTCAAGTCATACACCAGACTATAGCACCTTCAAAAATAATTAAAATTTTATAAAATATGGTCTCTTCCCACAATTAAACAGGCAAACAATAAGAGAAAATAATCAAGAAAATCTCTAATGACTTGAAAATTACACAATATATTCATAAATAATGAATGAAAGAGGAAATCACAAAGAAAATTAGAAAGTATTTGCAATGGAATTAAAAAGAAAATGCATCAAATGCAAAACCAAAAGATAACAAGTATTGATGAAGACATGAAAGAGTTAGAACTTTTATACGTGGTTGGTGGGAATCTGAAATATTGCAGCCATCGCTGAAATCAGTATGGAGTTTCCTCATATAATTAAAAATAGAACTATCAGATGATCCAGCAGTCTCACTCCTGTGTGTATACTCAAAAGAACTGAATTTAGGATGTTGGAGAAAAACAATCACTCCCATGTTCATTGTACCACCATCTACAATAGCGAAGATACAGACACAGCCCAAGTGTCCATTGACGGTGAGATGGATAAGAAAAATGTGCTATACCAATACAGCGAACTAGTATTCAGCTTTAAAAAGAAGATCTGGCCACTTTCATGAACAGACAAAACTAGAGCACATTATTCTAAGTTAAGTAAAACAAGCTCAGATAGGAAAGTACTGCAAGTTCTAAAATATATGTGGAATCTTTAGGAAGTTGATCTCATGGAAACTGAAAGGATAGTGATTACCAGAAGCCAGAGATATAGGGAATAGAGGAGATGGGGAGAAGTTGGTCAATGGTTACAGTGTTGCACTTGGGAGGAATAAATTCTTCTGTTTTATGGCACAATAAGGTCAGTATAGTCAACAATAATGTTTTATATACTTTAAAATCACTAGAAGAGTTTGAATTTTGTACTACAAAGAAATGGTAAATTGTTGACGATATCAACTTCCTAACTATATATATATATATATATATATATATATATATATATATATAATTCCTAACTATATATACAGCTTCCTAATTAACTAAGTAACTATATATATACTTATTACAATATATATATAGAGAGAGAGCTATATATACAGCTTCCTAAGTAACTAAGTAACTATATATATACTTATTACAATATATATATATATATAGAGAGAGAGAGAGAGAGAGAGGAAGCTGATATATATATTGTGATCATTACACAATGTGTATATACCAAACTGTCACATGATACCATATACATATGTACAATTACTACATGTGAATAAAAAAATTAAAATATTATTTCATCAGTGGAGAAATGAGTTTCTCTTCTTCATTTTTCTGTTGGAAAGAAGTTTATGTTATTTGAAAGATATTTTGAAAACTTTCACTTGATTTCTGGGCTCAATTACTGCTCACTTAATTCTTATTGTTGCACTCTGGTTTCTCTCCAGACCGTACAAATCTTTTCCTTTGCAATCTCACTATCCCTCTTTTTAAAGAACTGTTTGCCTTATTTATTTTGGGGGGATTTTTGTCCTCTTTTTAAGAAGAGATGTGCAATACATTTTGAGGTGAAATTTAGTGGACTTTTCCTCATAAACTGTAGCATTCAATTGACTATTACCCAGATCTATTCTTAAATATTTGCTAAAGACTAGTACTTAAGCTATGACATATCACAAACCCCAAATGGCAGTGCTCACTGTTTGTTTAGCTTTTGTACTTACATTTTTCAGAGGAAAAAATACTATTGTAAATAGTCAATACAAACTGTGTTTTATATGAATCTGTGACTGTTGGCAACAGCATCTCAGAGGAGCAGATAAATACATTTTATTTACTGTATAAAAATATTTGAAATAAAAAGTTAAAATCAATTGTGAAAAATAGAAAGAATGAATTCTGTAATACGCCATAACTTCAATGAACCCTGAAAGCATTATGTTAAGAGAAATAAACCAGTCACAGGACAAATACTGCATTATTACACTTAGATATTTAACAGAGTTAAATGTGTAGAAGCAGGTAACCCGGTTGTGGCTGCCAGGGTACAGGGGAGGAATAAATTGAAACTTGTTGATCAATGGATGCAAAATTTCAGTTGTAATAGGTGAATAGAGATCTGCTGTACACCACAGTGCTTTTAGTTAACAGTACAGAATTGTGAATTTCATTATTAAGAGAGATCACATGTTAAGTGTTCTTACTACTGACACAGGAAAAAGGGGGGAATCCCAGAAGGACACACAAAAGCTTTAGGAGGTGGTGGCTATAGCACCATGTTCATAGTAATGGTATCACAGAGGTCTGCATGTGTGCAAAGCCATCAAATAGTGCATATTAAATATGTGCAGTTTTGAATGTCATTTGTATGTCAATAAAACTGTTAAAATAAAATTTAAAAATATAAATTAACTAGAAGGAATAGAAAAAGGAAGAAAAGAAATTTGTACAGATTATAAAAGCAAAATCAGTGTGGTGCTAAGAACGCAGTTCAGAGGTAGAGCACTTGCCTAGCATGGGTTCAATCCTCAACATCACAAAAACAAAAAGAGAGAGAGAATTGTCTCCATTTGCCTATAGTATGCTTTTTTGTTTAGAAAATCCTAAGTAATGTTAAAAAGAAGATATCTTAAAAAATAAAAGAATATAAAAGGGTTGAAGGATACAAGGTCAATACGCAAATTATAATTGTATATCTAAATATAGGTAATGGAAAACTGGGAATCAAAATTATAAAAGTATATATGTCAAGCATTAGCATCATGAAATTTGTGCAGGATCTGTGCACTGCATTAACAACTGGTGGTCAGCTTGTCACACTCAGCTAAACATGGTCAACCTGAGGACTGTTTCCTAAAACATAGCCAGGAATATAGCTCAGAGGCATAAGCGCTTGCTGGCAAGTCTGAGGTCATTAGTTTGATTCCCGGTACCAAAAACAAAAACCAAAAACATGAAAAAGGAGAACTGGAGAGGAAGAAGTGGGGCTATTGGTTCTCCTGAGGAGCTTGTTCTGCTTGTTCCTGATATGAACTCGGCTGTTCTCACTGCCAAAGGAGACCAGCACCTTGTTGCTGAGAATGGCTACTGTTCACTTTGGAGGAGCTCTGTTCCTTACTTTGAGCATGGATGCCTGGCTCTGGAGGAGAAGATGGTGCACTGTTCAAAGTCTTAGAGAAGCTTGTTACACTGGCTTTCCTGATATAAACTCAGCTGGTGTCATCATCAGGGGAGTGCGGGCTCTCATTGTTACTGACGGTGGCTGTGGTACCTTATAGGGGAGCTCTGGCCTTTATTTTGAGTGTCACTTCCTGGCTCCAGTGCAGATTATTCAGCCTACTGCTACAGAGCCTTCATCCCACTGATACAGATTTCTAGTTTCCACCAATGATCTTGGGACCTTCCCACTGCAGATCCTTGAAATAGGCTTCCATGAGACACTGCTGTGGGCTCTAGGTCTCCAGTTGGACTCACGCCAGACACTGCTGTGGGATCCAGGCCCTCAGTTGGATTCTTTGGATCTTTAGCATGTGGACAGATTTCCTGCACTCTTTTGTACTTGACTCTTTGAGTGACTATTATAAAATAATCCTATAAATTATGTGTCTTACATTAAATTGTTTCCTTTGTAAACCCTGACCACAATAATCTATAAGCAGAAAACCACAAAATGCTGAAGAAAGACATGAAAGAAGACCTATATAGACTGTGAGACATACTGAGAATGAATTTGAGGATTCAACATGTTAAAAGTGTTTATTAAAGTTGCTTCCTGATGTGTTCTACAGATTAATGCAACGATAATAAAAATTTTGTTCTTATGGCTGCTGTAGACAACAGAAATTTCCAAAACTCTCAATTCTAAAATTTTTATGAAAGGACATGCAAATAGAATATCTAAAACATTTTTAAAGAGAATATTTGGAAGACTCATGTAAGTCAGTTGTAAAATTTACTATAAAGGTCCACTAGTGAATATAGTACAGATTGGCAAAGGAGTACATACTTAGATCAATGGAACAGAATAGAGACTTGAGAAATAGACATATATGTGTGTGTGTGTGTATATATATATATATATATATATATATATATATATATACACACACACTGACATTTGATCTTGGAAAAATGTAGAAAAGCAATTCATTGGAGAAAGGTTAGTCTTTTCTACAAATATAACAAGCAATCATGCATACGCAAAAGCCTAAAAATAAACAATTCATCTTCCCACCTTATACAAACAGTTAAAAATAGTATACAGATACAAATAGAAAACTTTAAGAAAACACAGGAGAGTGAAAATCTATATAGTCTGAGTCCAGGCCAAAACTCCTTAAAAAGGAAGCCAAAAGCATGAAACATAATAGAAAAATAACAGATTATATAATTTTTATAAAAATTAAGAACTTTTTCTCTGTCAAGGGCACTGCCATGGAAATGAAAGATAAGCTACAGAGTAGAAAATATTGCCAATATAACCAATAAAGGATTTAAACCAGAATGTATAAATAACTGAAATCATAATACCAAAAAACAATAATACTCGAGTTAGAAATGAGGCAAAATTTGTAGGCTAGCATCTTCCCTGAAGAAGATACACAGATGGCAAATATGCACAGGAAAAAGCACTCAACACGACTTTGGCATGAGGTGAATTCAAGTTAAAATCAACACTACCGTACAACTACTGGAATATCCTTAAAAAATAGTGGCATAGAAGTGTGGAGAGGGTGTGGGGCTACCAGAACTCTTCTGCGTTGCTGTTGGGACACAAAATGGTCTGACCACTCTAAGAAAAAGATGGAAAGTTTCCTGTCACATTAAACATGCATGTATCATACCCCTATGAAATTGCACTTTTGATCATTTTTTCCTAGAAAAATGAAAACATACACTGTACTTAGGGAAAAAACCTGGACAGAGCTGTTAATGGCATTTTTGTTCATAATATTGAAAAGTTGGAAATAGTCTACATGTCACTCAAGGGCATTTGGGTGTGTGGTTAAAACAACCTGTGGTACAAGTTTGCAATGGAATATTGCTCAGCAAAAATGTTTCCTGTTCTGGAGGCTCTCAAAGTCTCGGACAAACACACAGGAATGTAACAATATGCAGACATCAAATAAATGCATTTGACTTAAACACCACCTCAAGGAAAGTCAAGGTGACTCTGACCGTCACGTTGGCAGTGAAGCTTTCCAGTGGTAAAATGGGAGAGATGGGGGAATAAGGACTCATGATTCAGGAAGGCAGTTCTTGGGCATTTATGGAATGCTGCCTGAGCTATTGAACGCACTATCATAGCAATGGGACTGCTAAGTTTAAATGTTATTGTACAAGGAAATGTTTAAATGGTTGCAGTAGAAAATCAGGTACCAATCATACAGGGGTTATAGATTAAATAGATTCATAATAAGTTGAGTGTAAAGTAAATAGCCTACCATATATAAAACCATATTTTCTCACTACCTTCCACTATGACTGGGGACATGTGGGAAATTTATTTCACACTATCTAGAATAAACTTCACATGCAGTCTGGGAATTGTTGATTCAAAAAGCATGCTGACTTTACTGCTGTTTGTGAGCTTTAAGTCTCTCTTAATGACTGTCAGAAACAAGTCAAATGGTCACTTAAGCCACTGAAAATTTCAGGCTTTGCTGAGCACCATATGAATGATATACTACCAAGCTCATGTGCATTTGGTAGCATCCTCCCTGATATTTGTGCACAAATGTGTAGCAGGAAAAGCACAAGTTCTGGAAACAGTCTTAAGTGATTGGATTAGATTGGAGGACTATAGTTTCACAACCATACCATCTGGGAACTGATGATTTGACCTCTCTGAGCCTCAGTCTCCTATTTGGTGGACTTTGTTCCATGTGATTATGATATAGAAGAAACCAACTCTGCCACTGTAAAAGATAGTACAAGTTTAGATCTATATGGGTCACATAAAGATTTCTGGGACTCAACAGTAACAGTAGAACAGGACCTTATTTGACATTTTAATAACAAAAAATTTGAATATACATCTTATAGTCAAGCAAATCACTTATTGTTGGTAGTATATTAAAAGGAATGACTAGTACAAAATATGTTGCTTCACTGAACTTCATAAAGTACAGAAACCATGGCATTAAGGGAAAACTTACAAAATGTTATTTTCAAGTGAATTTGCTTAGTGATATCTAAGTATTTAACAGACATTTTATTTGAACAGGAAGAAAATAACGATAAACAAAATTCTGAAAAAAACATCTATTCAAACTTTGTTCTTTAGATATTCTGATCTGGAATGAGACGAACATGTACTTTCTGGGGTTCTGGAGTATTTTAGAACCAGAAAATATTCTCTCTTCTAGGGAAATAACCAGCAAAAAATGGTGGGATGGCATCACGTGATGGTACGGCACACACTGAGAAAAGTTACATGGGAGTTAGTGAAATCAGGGAGTTCAAAGCTGAAAGTCACGTTTCAGACTAGGTTGCCTTGATCTAATAAGGAATGGTGACCAAGTGAACATAAGTGGGGACATAAAACGGGAAGATGGAGCAGAAGAGCTGGGGTGACCGCTGGCTTGAAAGTCCTAATACACAGTTTTCCTCAACCAAATGCCAACGGAGTCTTCTGGACTTGTAACCAGGGAGAATAAATGGTCACAGAGAGAGACATAGTCATCATAGGTAATGGATGCTGAAGGAAAGAACTCTATGATCCACAAAATGTCAAGGAAATTCATTTGTGCTTAAGAACCCCAACAAGAGAAGGGTAGCACCGAGCTTGAAAAACATCTTTGCTAGAACTCTGAGCTCAGAGAAAGTGAATGGCAGAAATATATTCAGAACCAACAGATAAATTGTGACTGAGCTCAGTGAGGATGACTGTGCCCATGTTCCCCATCCTGAAGACAGCATACAAGAGGATGAATAGTTATAAAACAGGAAGACAAACGAAAGATACTTCTGAGAAGGACAAATCTTCTCTTGGAGCAGGAATTTTTCCACGACACTATGATTTTTCTCCTATGATTTCCAAATAGCATCTGGGAGGGAGCTCTAAAGGCACAGACTCAGGAGTCTGGACAGTAATTAAGCTAATGGACCTTCTGGGTAATCACCCTGTCTTTGGTTGGTGAGGCTCTTACCTTGTAATTGTCAATCCTGAATCTAATGTTTCTGTTCAGCCTCAATGATCTCTGAAGGCATAGGAATGTTTTTAAACGTTGCATTAATTTGCATGCATGGATCATTTTTCATTCTTCCTGGGAAGGTCTGGTCAATGAATTATGGGCGGTGAGAGTGAAATTGAGGGAAGCAGGAGCAAGCTACAAAGTCCAGGGGGCTGTACAGAGACCAGGTTACCGCATGCGCTCCCCTTGTTTTCTTCCTTGCTATAACTCTGGCAGACCACAGAGAGCGAAAAAGCAGTGTGTTCCAATTTTGCTGCAGCTTGCATGTAACAATCCAAATGCAAATCCAAAGCGTAAGGATCCTCAAAACCAAAGTTTTATTTCTATTTCCCATTTCTGAAGCAGGGTTCTGTGTCATTTTTTTCTCAAAATCTTCTCTTGGCGCTTCACTCTTACAGGATCCAGTTCCAATTTCACAGCCTGACATTGAAGCCTTTCCTGCCACAAACCTTTCCAAATTGTTTCCAGCCTTGACATTGCCCATATTTACAAATCTACAGTGGGGATTTTAGCCAGGAGGAATTACTTTGTATCTGTGTGAGGTGTAATGATTAGGACATGAGAAACGAGAGAATACAGCATTCTAACTTTGTTACCTGGCCCCTAGGGGAAGTGTAAGAGAGAAGAGCTTTGTAATAGGAAAGAAGAGCAGGATACTAACTTATAATGTAGTCGCCTGGTGATCAGATGGGGATACTGGGAAAATGATAATGTCACAGTGATTCTGCCTGAGTGTGTGAGAGATTTTCTCAACCCAACAGTTAAGGATATTCCAACTTCTGCTCTCTGATCCAGTTTCGGTCCCTGTGTCCCTATACTGGCTGTAGTAGCCCATTCTCTGTTACTAGAACGCCTGAGGTAGGCCACTTAACAAAGAAAAGAGAGTTATTTTGTTCTCAATTTAGAAGCTGAATTCCAAACAGCACAGATCCTCTAGTAGAAGAGAAGAGGATTAGTGAGCTTCTTACATAGCACTTCTGGCCTAGATCCCTTAGCTGAGTCACATCAGAGCAAATGGCATCTCAATGGCCAGAGCATTGCTGAGAGTGAGAGACCACATGGCCATTCACGAAGCCAGGGTGTGGCCAGGAGCCAGTCCTGTGACTTTCCACCAGGCTTACCTGTTTAAAGGTCGCACTATTAATTTTTTTTAAAGTAGAAGAACAAAAACATATTAACAAACAGACACAAAGTAGCATAAGAATAGTACAATCAAAACTGATTTACAGACAAGGAGACAGGGAATCAACAATGGTTGTTGCTTTACATATAGATAATTTCAGAGTGTATATTCGGGAACACAGATACAGACATGCAAAATTGATCAAACAATTAATCATCAACTATTCCTTAC
>PVLD010037008.1:0-10564 GCA_004027595.1 Dinomys branickii
CTGACTAAATTTGCATGTCTGTATATGGGTCCATACATCTACAATTCGAAGATATCAATGGATAAAGCAACAACTACTGTTGAGACCATATCACCTTGTCTATAGATTAGTTGTGATTGTACTATTTTCTATGATAATGGGTGTCTGTTTGTCAATATGTTTTTGTACTTTTATGTTTCTAAAATAAAAAAAAAAAGCAGTGGCAGTAGCAGAAGTACTATCATAATTTTAAAATAATGACTAGTATGAGTGATTTTTAAAGTATCTCTAACTTCTACCATTAATAAGAAAATATCCATGATTTGGTGACAGATTCACAAATGCTCCATCCAAGTTCATGGGCCTCTGCTCTGGATAAGCTGTGATACGGGGATTATTTTGAAAACCCGCCCACCTTCCTCGTTAGCCCTCCTTTACCTCCTGGTTGGCTCTTCCCTCCCAAAGCACCGACTCTACAGTAGCTTCGGTTAGCTGACGAGACAGCTCATGAAGAATAACCGCCACTCATTGTCTACCATTTTACAAACATTTTTTCTGCTCCTACGAAGGCATTTTATGAATGAAGCAACTAAGGTTCAGAGAGGTTAAATAACATGCCTGGGGCAACAAAGTAGAAATTTCAGGGTTTCAACTGCATTGCTTAGAGCTTATTTCCATTTTCACTATACTACTGCCTTCTTCTGGCATAAATTTTACACTTTAGTAGGAGCTTTCTAGAAGCCAAGAACAACCATCTCTTGACATCCACAGGGAATTAAATTGGCTCCAGGACCTGCCTGCACACAGTAAAATCCGATGTCTCCTGTATAAAATGGTGTAGGGTTTACATATAACTATGCACATCCTCCTGTGTATCCTAATTTATTCCTAGATTGCTTATAATACCTAGTACAATACAAACACTATGTAAATAGTTGTTATACTGTATTGTTTAGGGACTAATAACAAAAAGAAAGAATCTGCATGTTCAATAAGGGCAGTTTTATTTTTTGAATATTTTTCATCTACAGTTGGCTGAATCCATGGATGTACAACCCGTGGAGGACTAACTGTGTTTCCAATTCACGTTTTGTTTTTGCCTGTGCACACTGCCTCCTCCCTTGCTCTCTGAGGAGACCCCTTCCCTGGCCCTTCTGATGGCCCAGTGGGTGATCTTTACTGGGACTGGACTTCTCCCTGCCTAGCAGCCCAGCCCCTTATCCTCTCCCCCAGTTCCCCTGCCTGCAACAAAACCCACAAGCCCTGCATGCACATCTCAAGGATCTAGCAGAAACTGTAGCAAGCTGAAGGAGAGGAATTAGAATGGCTCCGCTGTTTCCTAAACTAAGTTTGCAAACTATGTGGTGATGCTTTCCCATTAGACTGTGAGCTTTTCAAGGAAAAGAACATACCAAACTGAATCCTACCATAGAGGTTTACAATGATTTGCGTTAGGCTAAGGCAGCACAGGCCTCTGAACCTCCTCTGTGACTCTTCAACACATTCAAGGCATTTCTCTGCCAGTAGATGACACTCAATGTTTCTAGAATGTTGATTTTCCAAGCCATAAACTTTCTGAACAATGCTGCATTGAAACGATGCACATCTTTCTCTTTCCTTTATCCTTCTTTCCTACCAAGTTTCTTTCCATTTTAAAGCAGAACTGGTAAATATTGCACCAACCGCAACTACTGGATGATAGGCACCATCTAGATTTCTACTAAACTTGTCAGGTTCAAATATGTGGTATTTTGTTGAGTACATAAAAAAAATTAAGATGAGTGAAAATGGATTATCTCTCACATCTTCCATCCTACAGTCTCTTTAAAAACTCAGTTTCTAAATTACTCCCAATCTTTCCTTACCTAGTGTTATTGCTATAAAGCTATTTTCTTTCCTTGGTTTTGTTTTTTGTTTTTGTTCTGTTTTCAGACAAATTCTTAGGTGAGCCATATTAAAAGACACCTCCAAGGCATATACATATGCTCAACCCCACGCCCCATGCGCCTGTCTTCAGGGTCCACTCTCGCTCTGAGCATGCAGTTCTTTAACTCAGCCTCATAAAATCTATGCCCCCACTGATGTTCTATGAAGCTATTTTTCATCAAATATCTATTAAACAACCACTGAGTTTTATACCATTTTAGGTGAAATGGTAGAAAAGTGATTAATGCATTTATCTAATTAAAATACAATGTGGCAAGTGTTAAGTAACAGTATAAATGCAGCTCCAGGAATAAACAGAAAAGTAATACTTTTCTGCAGCTCTTCACCTTTTTAAGTTGCTTATACACCTCCTAGCTTACATTTTTCTCAAGACCACACTTCCATCTCTGGATAGCAGATAGGGCAGGTATGACAGCCAAACATTATCAAGGTTGCAAGACTTGCCCGAATTCTGACAGTGAGTCAGTAGAACTGCAGCTGTATCTCCATGAAGAGATGAAGACCCCTTTTTAGACCTCACCCCAACATCCCACATGCAATTATTCAACCAGGTCAATGGGTAGAATAATAAAATATGAATTCCATCCTTAAATTCCATCAGTTCTACTGATATATTGATATGGAACAAATTACTCTGGAACTCAATGATTTTAAACAGCTACCACCTTACTACATCTCATGATGTTGTCGGTCAGGAATTTTGGCTGGGATCAGCTGGGTGATTCATCCACAGATAAATGTTAATTGTGATCAGTTTGCTGTAGGCAGCTGGCAGATGGCCTCCATCACATGTCTGATACCTTGTAGCAAAAGGCAGATGGCTCTAAGGCTGGATGTTGTCAGGGCTGACTGCCAAATGGAGTTTCTATATGTGCCCCTTCCAGTATGGCAGCCTCAGGGTAACTGGACTTCTTTTTTCTTTTGGTCATTTTGAGACTGGGTCTTGCTAAGCAGTGCTAACTGGCCTTGAGCTCACTTTATAGCCCAGGCTAGTCTCAAACTCGCAATGATCCTCCTGCCTCAGCCTCCCAAGTGCTGGGATTATAGGCATGCGCCACCACACCCAGCTGGACTTCTTATCTGGAGTCTTGGGCCTCAAGAGTGACAAACCAGAAATGACCTGGCCTTGTATGCTAACCTCAGGGATATAGCATTACTTCCATCATGCTGTTTGACCAAGATTGTCACAAGCCTCAACAGATTCAAGGACAGACATAGATCCCTATCCCTCCAGGAGAAATGTCAAAGACTCACAGTCATGCTTTGAAAGAGTCATGTATGAGTTTGTTTTATTAACTTGTAATTCTCTTCCCTCACTAAAGGTGGACCAGAGAATTTCCTGTGTTCTGATTTCACCTACTTCCTCTTAATCAGCCAAGTTTGCTGCCCCTTCACCTGTTCTGCACATTTTTCATATTCTTGCCTCCTGCAGTGCTGTGCTAGATGGACACTTCCTGTACGAGGTCGCTTATCATATAAGGTTTTCAGTCTTTGCCTACGGCTGGCTGCATGACATGTCCACCAAGGATGGCTGGTCATTTAATGCCAAGAATGTCTTCTCTCCATTGGCACTACTACGCCATCCCTGAGAGATTCTATTGCTCTGTGTGTATGTGTGTGTGTGTGTGTGTGTGTGTGTGTGTGTGTGTGAGCTTTGTACTGATCTCTTTCACTATAAAACTGACCTCTTAGAGTAGGGTCTTTGCTTATGCAAATATATTATTTTTACTCTCAACAGTAAACTCAAGACTGAATTGCAAAATGAATAAGAATACAAGCTATAGGGTCAAAAAAATCTGGATTTTTAATCCCAGCTCTCCATATAGTCATTTAGACCAAATTACTTAATATCTCTTAATTCCTGTATCATGCTTTATGAAATGTATGTATTTCATAGTGTTGTTTTAGGATGAAAGGTGAAAAGGTGAATGTGTAGATTAGGCAATTATCACATTGAGTGGTTGTCTTAGTTACTTTTCTCATTGCTGAGATAAAATACTTGACACCCAAAGTTAAAGGGGGAAAAGTTTTGTAGCTCATGGTTGGTAGAGGTTTCAGTCCATAACTGGCTGGCTCCAAGGCAGGATGGCTTGGAAGAAGGAAATTGTAGAGAAGAACCACTTCACACTAAGCAGAAAAAAGCAAAAGCAAACAAACAAGGGCCCATCTTTCTGTGTCTTTTATCTTGTCCAGGCCACTTATGGTGGGTAGGACTCACACTCTTAATCCTAATACCCTTGATCCTAGCATTGCATCATGAATCAATCCCAATGTCACACACTCTAGATTCAGCCACCTCTGGAAAAGCCCCACCTATGACCATATAAGGCTTTGGGGTTGCATCTAAACACAGCCATCACAGTGCTACTTAGTAAATACCCATTAAGGGTTAAATATAGTAGAAATAGTAGCATTACTAGTAGTAGTGATGGTGGTTAATAATATCTAGCTGATAAAGGACAATCGTGGAATAAAGTACTCATGAAGAGACAAATGGATTTATATAGCTCCAATCCACTCCCTATAGATACATAAACTAGAAATATAGGTATGAGTATACACATATACATATACATGACAAGTTAAAATATCTATATTTTGCATTTTCTCCAGGGATATTTTATTATATTTCTTAAATAGCTCCAGAAGTATTTTCTATCAGCCATACATACCAGCGTTTTGAGTAAATTTTCCTAAGAATATCTACCTGTCTGATAAAAGCATCCAAAGGCAGTGGTTAGGTTCAGCTGATCACAAAGAACACAGCATAATGAAAATGTCCCTAGAGAAGCATAAAAAAACACTTCAATATTTTAGATGGCTGGATTGACTCCAAAGATGGAGAGCCAATCTGCCTATCACCAGCTCAGCTTCGTAAATATAGTTCTTGGCTCCAGTATGCAGTTCAAGGAGTGTGATCAGCGCGAGAACATGGCGAATAAATCTTAAAGATACTGAACTAAGTTATTTCCCAACACAAGAACACAAGGGACAAGACAATCTTGATTAGTCGGGGTGTGAGCTGGTATTTCATCTTGGACGAGCTGATGTGAAGGTTAATGTTATTTACTCCCTCTTTGAATCTTCTTTGGAGAGAGCAATATTCCGCTTTGAGTCAGTTATTGCAACACACTTCCCATAGTTAAGTCTGTCAATATTCCTTCATCTGGGAGATTCTTAAGGCCTAGATTTTACTGGGCCTGACAGGAAATAATATACATCACAATTCACATGCAATTCACTTCACTTACACAGTTCAACCTTTCTGAGCAAGTGCAAATCCTTCTGATAGGGATTATATTTACTTTCCACTCCTCTACAGTTGTTCAGAGGAAATAGGGTGGAGGGCAGACCTAAGGGCACTTTAGAAGCTCTGAGAAAAGTACTGTTGTTTTTCAAAGGGCAACAGAGGATTGGTGGAAACACCGGAAGTTCCTAAATTTGATGCAAGTACTATTTAGGGTGCGTAGGACTCACACCCTGAATCCTAGAGCCCTTGAGCCTAGCATTGCATCATGAGTCAATCCCAGCATCACATACTCTAGACCCAGCCACCTTTGAAAAAGTCCCACTTATGACAATATGATGCTTTGAGGGTGCATCTAAACACAGGCCATAGCAGTGCTACTTAGTATATTAATTTCTTAGGGCTGCCATAGCAGAGCACCACAAACTTAAAAGATATTTATTATCTCAGTTCTGAGGCTACTAAGTTCAAAGTCAAGGTGCAACTGTTCCTTCCCAGCCCTGTGAAACAGAATCTGTTTCATGCATTTCTCCCAGCTTCTGGTGACCCTGGGTGATCCTCAGCTTGTGGCAACAGAAGTCCAATCTTTGTCCCCATCTCCACAAGCATGTATTCTCCTGTGTGTTTACAACATCTTTCTAACATGCGTGTATGTCTCTATGTCTAAATTTCCTTTTTAGATAAAGTTATTAGTTCTATTTGACTAGGTAGTGGTGGCAAGCCTATGGCATGTGTGTTGTCTTTCTTTTAAGATAAAAAAAGGTTCATGTATGAGTTGGTTTTTTTTTTCCTAAATTAGAACTTCAGTATTCAAGTTTAATTGCAATGTTGACACTGCAATAAATAACTGCAACACTTGGGTTACAGTTTGGATATTAATCCCTAAAAAGTTTGTCATCACTATATTAAGCCCATCCTAATTACCTCATCTTAATTCAGTGATATCTATAAATGTGGGGGAGTTGCCAAATAAGGGCCTGTTATGAGATACTGGGGCTAGACATCAATATATTTTTCGTGGGACAAAATTCAACCAAGAACATACAGTATGGAAAGCTTTTGAGACTAACAGAGAAAGGAAATGGCACAGTCACATTAAAGCAATGTAGGCCCAGGAAAAACAGTAAGGTAAAATGATTCCTAGTTGTTTTAACACCATCTTTTTGGTTGGGGATATAGCTTAGTGGCACACAACCTGCCTGGCAAGCACACGGTCCTGAGTTCCCTTCCTCGTACCAAAATTAACATAAAGTAAAGTAAAATAAAATAATAAAATAAAGCCATCTTGTCATTGTTTAGTCTTTTCCTCTGAAAGCTACCACTAACATCATTTCATGTTCAATCTCTGCAACTCAAAACATAAGCAATAAGCTGGTAAGTTGCTTTCTCAGATCTCTTCTCAGAAGTCTTACTGCCAAGTAGGTTTTCTTGCTGGTTTGGTTTGGTGTGGTTTGGTTTGGGTGATTTGCACGAGTTTTCTGTTTGTTATTTCTTTAGCAAGAAGGTTTGCAATAATTTACATCCAACTCCTCTGTATGAGATTTTGCTGAGCAGAATAGATATGCACGGTAATTATCAATGGACGTGAGTTAGTTATAAATTTATAAAAGTGCTTCCAAGCATCAGAAAATTGACCACATCTTTCTCAGAAGAATGTTTTTCGTGTCTTCATTCTGGCCTCCATCTTCTTAGAACCAATTTCTTCCTGAAGAGGTTTAAATAAAGAACCTATGAGATTTATGATATCCCTCAGCCATAAATATTGTCCCTGCCAAGGGCTAGGCTTCTGGACTTTCAAATTCTCCTAAGTATGCTGAAAGAAGAATACTAGGAATCCAAAAGTATTTCCTTTCTTTACCAGCTCTTCCTGTTCTGAGCTCTTCAACTTTCTAAAGCTCTGGGTAGCATTTACTATATTATAATGGGAGACAAGAGACTGATGAGTAGAGACCATATTTGAAACCAACGCTGGCTTTATGTAAAATTTTGAGATTGTACTTCACTGAGGGTGTAATAACAAGTAGTGGCAAAGCAAGAAATGTGTAGACTAATATTTCCTTCTAACTGAATCTCCCTCCTCCACTGAATACTAAGCTTTACATAGTCCAAACTCAGGAGAAAAGACATGGTTCAAGAAACATGTAAAGGAAAACTAAAGGAAAATGGGAAATCACTGGAACATATAAGTCAGGATCACAGAATTATGACTAATTCTAACAAATCTGAAAATGAAATGTCAGGATGAAAGAAACATTTAATAGCATTATGATTTTGCCTAAATAATTGGAGTTATAAAACATCAAATTGTGGAAGGCACATTGGCATCAACAGCAGCCCCAGACTCAATACATGGATTTCTGTTCTCATGGATCATACTCCACGAATTGTAAAGGTGCTGACAAAAGGAAACGAAATACATTCATAACTTCTCTCCAAACAAGACCGATTAATTTCAGAAATAAGTCACTTAGCTTAACAGTCAGTTGGCTGCTTGTGCCATACAAGTAGTTGCTTTAGCTATTTTCCTTTCAAATGAAATTGTAGCTCTCCTACATATACATTTTATGACACCTCATGACCCTGATATGCCACACTGGAAGAGCTGTGTTTCCTAATCTCAACGCCAGGTCAGCCTTTACTCTGTCTCCTCTACCTGAATCTGCAGCCACCTGATGCTGCCTATTCCTGCCACTCCTTTCTGTCCCCCATATGGCATGTAGGGCTTAAGACACTGATGTAGAGTGAAAGCACCACCCCTGCCCGGATCAGCTGTGTCCAGCTGGGATTCCTGCCTGGCAGCCTAGAAATGAGTGCGATGGGCGCCCACGTGACTCCTGCTCATCCCATCTCTGCCAGCATGCAGCATGCACCATCTCTCCCTGCTCTTGCAGACATGGACTGACTGCTTGCACTGTTCCCTTGCCTCACCTGTAATCACATTCTGTTAGCCACAATGAATGTGCTGCACATCTGCCCTCACAACAAAGGTAAAAGCCAGATGAATGTTGCATCTCTGCTGAACTAAATACTTAAATACATTTGTAGTTGCACTTGGCCTCGGTGGACTTCACTGAGTGCAGCTTATGTCACTCTTTGAAACATCTTTATGGTCAGTGAAAAGATCAAGCATCACCCCCAGTGATGGTAAGATCCAAATAGCCAGTTCCAGTAACATCCCTGGATATGAGTCATACGTCTGATCAGTTGATTTATAATAAATCTCCTCCACTAGCATCTTGATAAAAGAAGAGCTTCCACAATTTTTTACTTAAAGTTCCCCACCAAGGCTTTCCCTTTTCATATTTTTCGGTTGTCAAATGATTCAATTTTATAATTTTCCTCATTTACTGTGCATTTGATTAACTTCATAATCCCTTAAAAAGTTATCTGTAAATATACTTACTTGGCCGGACGTGGTGGCTCATGCCTGTAATCCCAGCACTCGGGAGGCTAAGGCAGGAGGATCATTGCAAGTTGAAGACCAGACTGGGCTACGAAGTGAGCTGAAGGCCAGCCTGAACTACAATAGCAAGACCCTGTCTCCAAAACACACACACATACAAACATATATATATATTTACTTGGATATTTACAGATAACGCATGCAAGCATGCACACCCACACCCACGCATAAAATAATAGTTTATGCTCTAAGCATTGTCTCTTCTTGTCTGTTTTCATTAAACTGCAAAAGGTTTTATACAGGTCAGCATAGCTGGTGCTTCCTACCTTCATTTCTGCAACAGTCTTCTTTATTATTAATAACAGTAACAACAATAAAATTGTAATAATGCCTGCATCCTATCTCAAGACCACAAAGGTCTTGGCCCTGAATATCTAACATACACAGCAGATCAGATGCTGGGTGTCTTTTTTTTCTAACTTCTTGTGGTTTTTTTTGTTTGTTTGTTTGTTTTTTGCGGTACTGGGGATCGAACTCAATACCCTGCGCTTGCTAGGCAAGCGCTTATTCTACTGAGCTATATCCCCAGCCCTAACTTCTTGAATGTCTTAACTAACTTTTCTTTACCTACATCTAGGTTTCTAACAATTCTCAGTTATTAAATTCAAAAGGATGGCAAAAACAATGCCTTCGGAATTCATGTCGTCTTTTCTTTATCCTTGCTGCTTCACATTTTGTCTTGCTAGTCTCGTATACGTACTACAGATCTATTGAAATGAAGTAGACATCGGAGAAATACTCTCTGGTTATTCTCAAGGAAAAATGAACGCTAGGAATTATAGAGGTGTCTCTCCCAGCCTGCTGGAGGCACTTACATGGCTGGGCCTTACCCACAAATGAGCTCTACTTTTAAGGAAAAGATGAACTCTTCAGGCCCACAATCTAGACTGTTTGTTTGCTTCTACCCAAAATAATTTACCCAGTATCTAAGGGAACACATCGGAGATATCTGATACACTTACCAAGTGCTACAAACTGTTTTGTGCACTATTTTGTAGCCAAATATGATCTTCAAAATTATGTAAATGACTAAATACGTCCTACCTATATTTTCAAGTCACAGCTAAAAGGAGATACCTTGTGATCACCAGTTCCTTTGAAGACATATGTTGTTAAGATATTATTTTTTTAAGGAACTGTTTTCACCTATGAATTTCATTCACTACATTATTTCAAAACAGCATTAATCAAAGAAAAAATATTTGACATCCTGCTGGAGAATTTTTTTCTGGCTAAAGCTCCTGAAGACCAGAAGAACCAAATAAATACTAAATATTAACTTATACAGGAACACTAAAAGACAAGTGGTCCTCACAGAGGCCGCCTGTCGGGAAGGTCATCAGGAATGACATCCTCAACACAGTGGTATGAACATCCTATCCAGTCTTGTGGGAGGAGAGCAAATTTCAGAGAAATAAACTACTTACTTAGTATGCAAATGAAAGCAGCACTGCAGCTGTGGTCATGATATTTTCAATTCTGTCTTACAAAGGAATGCAACAAAGTCATATGCCCTAAAAGACGCCTTTTTTGTGGTCTTTGTAAGACAAAGTTTCAGCGTATAATTCAAACTAGCCTTCAACTCACTTTGTAGCCAGGCTGATCTTGAAATCACAGTGATCCTCCTACTTCAGCCTCACAAGTGCTGGGATTATATGTGTGCGCCACCACACCCAGCTGAAAAATACTTTCATGTTATTTTACCAAATTTTCCACCAAATTTTTTGTCCCAAAATAATTCCACATCTGATATGATCTGAAGCAGCATCATCAGACATATTTTGGTTGCATTTTGAACTGTACTTAAAACACTTCAGCTAGGGGCTGGGGATATAGCTCAGTGGAATAAGCGCTTGCCTAGCAAGCGCAGGGGCCTGAGTTCGATCCCCAGTACCGCAAAAAAAAAAAAAAAAAAAAAAAAAAAAAAA
>PVLD010037009.1:0-10564 GCA_004027595.1 Dinomys branickii
ATAATCGATGACAGGATATTAGATTAATAGTGTATATCTGTATGTGTTAGCCTGAACACACACTTCGAAGATATCAATATGTAAAGCAGCAACAAGCGGTGTTTTTTTCTGTTGTTGTTGTTGTTGATGTTGTTGCTGTTGTTGATGTATGCCTGTTTTCTTTCTTGTCTTTGGATTTTTGGTTCTTGTGTTTTGTTTTGTTTTTTTTTCTGTTGTTGAGAGGATCAACTGTCTGACTAAGTTTGCATGTCTGTGTATGGGTCCATACATCTACAATTCGAAGATATCAATGGATAAAGCAACAACTACTGTTGAGACCATATCACCTTGTCTATAGATTAGTTGTGATTGTACTATTTTCTATGATAATGGGTGTCTGTTTGTCAATATGTTTTTGTACTTTTATGTTTCTAAAATAAAAAAAAAAGAAAATTTAGTATTTATATACAATGGACTACTACAATGCCATAAACAAAGATAAATTTGAGTCACTCACAGGTAAATGGATGCAACTTGAGTACATAATGTTAATGAAGTAACTCAGACATCCAAGCTCAAATACTGCATGGATTCCCTTATCCATTATATATTATATATATACATAATTGCATGGATTCCCATATATATATATATATATATATATATATATAAAGAGAGAGCAGGGAGTTCTGATACTTTCCCAAAATACAATTCCATTGTTCAAAAATATTTCAATATATGTACTAATTAGTTTCATTTATATTACTAGTTTATCTTAATTCCTTAAAAATACAATCTTGTGCTATTATCTGTTTCTTTTTTTAAGAAGATCCTTTTGGTCTAAGACTTGTACTCTGAGTAGTTTTAAGATAACAATAAACAGTGTGATAACTATTGTTATTCTCTTATTTGCTTATGAAATATTGAGAGGTTTTTCATAAAATAAAAAAAGAAATTCTGCTATTTATACACAATGGAGTACTACTGTGCCGTGAAGAAGGATGACTTGAGTCAGTTTTAGGAAAACAAATACTCCCTCAGAAACATAGTGATAAGTGAAGTAAATCAAACATAACTTAAATATTGCATGGTTTAACTTATATAAAACCTCAATATATAAATAAAGAGCAATACAAAAGATGAAAAAGAAGAAATGTTTTGTAATTCAGCATGAACAATGTATCTAAATATGTATCTATATACACACATAGAATGACTGAGAGAGTTGTACTAAAGGAAGAGTTAATGTTTAATTGTTTGATCAGTCTTAAATGCCTATATTTTTTAACAGAGTAACCAATTTGAAGATAACAATATGTAATATAATATCTATTGTCAATTCTCTATCACCTTGTCTGAAGCTCTGTATTGCTTCTATTACCTGGGTGTTGTTTTGTTTATGTCTGCTTGCTTATTAATGTGCTTTTGCTCTTTATCTTTATTAACTAAAAAAAAAGCAGGCTGGGTATGGTGGTATAAAAAATAAATAAATAAAAGTCCAATTTTAGTGTAACTCATGTGTTTCATTGCCTTTTTGGCTATTAATCTGGTTCTTAATCTGTATGTATGATAATTAACTTTCTAAGGACTTATAAATAAATGAATCTGACATTGGCAAAAGGGGAAGTAGAGAGGAAGGAGTAGAAGAGAGTGAAGGTGTGTTATGAACGTGCACCAATTCCCCACAAGGAGTGGAATCAGTATGTACTGCAAACACGCACTAATAAAAATTTTTAAAGGGTACATTGCCATTAATAATCTATCAAATACTCCTCCTCCACTCCAACACGCTTATCCCATCACTCTTCCCACTTACTGAAGCACCTCTGGAAGTCCTCTTTCATCACTGTGTTTAGAGGTGCAGAAAAATGCACAGTATTTCACTAAACAAGATGTTTCTAATTTTTTCATTATGTTTTATTCTCTTTAAAAAATAAATAAATAAATAAATGTACCACTTCCTCAGGAAGAAAACGTAGAGTGAATGCTGTTGCTAAGTGCCGTGCACTGGAAAGCAGACTTGTGGAAACAGTACGGTGCGTCTCTGTCCATCTGAGTCACTGGATCCTGCACGGGTACTTCTGGCTCTTCTCAGTGTCAAAGCGACCAGGAAAAGTAAATGTTTTGAATCACTCCTGGACACTGAAGCAGCCATGACAGCTCACCTAAGAACAGTTGGGAAGGAGGACCTTCAGGACCGCTTCCGAGAGTGGCGAGAACAGTGGGGTACAGGTGCTCTAAGGCAGCAAGGGTATTTTAAGCAGGATTCATGCCAATATGTCTTTTACTGTAATAATTCTTTTTTAAATTTCAACATTTACTGCAACTTCAATCATACCTCGTATATGTTAAATGAACTCTGTTCAAATATTATAAAGAACTTCACAACTCTCTACCAATCAGGCAAACAACAACAAATGGAAATAAACGTGTACAAGATATTTCACCAAAAGGTATTAAAATGACAAGTAAGTACATAAAATCTTTAACGTTAGTAGTCATTACTAAAATGCAAATTAAAAACACACAGTGATGCCACTCTACACCCACTAGGAGAGCTAAAAGTAAAACGACTATTTTGGTGGAGGAGTGGAGGATGTGGACCTCTTGTATACGCTGGTATAACTGAAAAATTGTGCAGCCACTCTGGAAAGTAGGCATTTTATAAAGTAACTTATGAAGTTAAACATACCATACATTTATGATCCAGAATCTTACCTCTAGATTTGTCCTAAGAGAATCAAATGTATAAGTCTATGCTAGCTTTGTGCATGACTGTGCATAGAAGCCATGTTATTCAGACAGTCCCAATCTGGAAACAATCTAAATGTCCATCATGGGGTGCATGGTACGGAAATTGCGTACATCCATTCTCCTGAATATTACTGTACAATAAAGGAGAAACTAGGAATATACACAACAACACAGGCAAATCTCAAAGGTGTTTGCCAAGTGAAAAACTCAGACACAAAAGATTGCATTCTAGATGATTTCCTCTCTGTGAAATTTTAGAAAAAGTGCAATAACAGGACGCAGATCATTGCTTTCCTCTTTCCAGGCCTGGAGAGGAAAAGCTACTGAGAGGCACAGGGGAAAGCGCTGCAGTGGTGCAAATGTCCTCTATCAAGATCACTAAGATGTTTACATCACTATATCGAGTTGACAAAATTCAACAAGCTAAATACCAAACTGGTGAATTCCAGCAACTGTGAATTGAGAACTACATGTAAATGTTCAGTCCCTCTCCAGGTATTCCAGATCAGCACTGAAGGAGGTGGGGCCCACGAAGTATGTGTTTTTGCAAATCTCCCCAAATGTGTTATATATGGACAAATATGCAGCTGCAGAACAGGACTAACTTTAAGAGCAAGTGCATCATCAGCCCTTAATTAAGATAATTAGCAAGAAAGCATTATCTCCTTTCATGGGTCAGCCCTGAGCAGCTACAGACTCTGAGCTGCCCGTGATATGATTGATTAAATGCCCCCTCTGCCACATTCAGTTAATCTGCAAACTGGAACATGGTCATGTTTTCAAGCAGCAGATCAGTAGGTCAGTTTCAGCAGCAGAAGACAGAAACATAGGAAAACAAGCAAAGTCACCAACGATGTGTAAGTGTGGATTAATAGTGTAGATCACCACCATAGTCAAAAGCATCTGTACTTTAAAACAAAAATTCTGAAGAGATGTAAATTTCAAAAAATATTTTAAACTTAGTTAAAATGTTGGTGACTTTGCTGGTTTCATTTTCATTTTGTCTTCTCTTTCCAATATGCTGCAAGTGTCAGTACTAGTGAATGTTGCCTGTGTAAAAAAGACTGAACTAAGCATCACAGAGTAGAGATTCTGAAGTGAACCCATTAGAGGTTTAACAGGAATACGATCCGAAGTTGTACTCAAGAAATTCTACTGAGGTACAGGATTGTTAAGCACCCTAGTTGATGTGCAGCCAGATAGAAAAAAGACTGTCGCTGGGACCACTGGAATGACATGATAAATTTCCATTGTCTCCTATTAGCCTCAAAGACAAAATGGACTGAATTATAATGAGTGCCTTTGTTAACACATTCACACTGATTACTTGCTTATTGATGTAGAAGATATCCCAATCCCTTTTCTTCAATCTATTTAATATTTTGAAGACAAATAGAGACCATAAAAATGGAGTCTTTCAGTTTTCAGTGTCTGCTATCTGAAACATGGGACCAGGTGTCAGTATAAAAAAGGTTAATAACTATCCATTATAATGTAAATCAGCCACTCCAATCATTTGGAAATTTTGAACATTTCTGTGTCCCACATCTATGTTCAAAATGCCTGTCAAATGCCTTACAAAGGATGTTGATTTTCCAAAGTACTCTGCGCTAAATCCTATCTCCAACACTAGCACACACGTCTGTCTTTTTCTACCAAAGTAATCACACCCAAAACTTTATTATTAACCTGCCTTTAGAATAGGAGTGGTTCAAGGCAAGGACAGATCATCTATGGATGTGTGATTATTTTCATCCCTTCTCAGCCTTATATATCTGTACATCCTAAACATCACACATCAGAAAATGTTCTGATGGCTCTGGCTGAACTTCTGATTATGATTCACATTTAGGGATGTCAGGCTTCATTGAAAGTTCACATTTACCTTAAAACTCTGCAATTTTGTCTGAAATCCAAAAATGTTTCCCTCATATTTTTTCCCATAACAGAAAATTGAAGCCTGAAGTAACTTGTTTTTAATAAAAAATTGTATGGAAACGTAACCCTGTTGTATATCATGGGAATAGAGGCTATGTTTTTCATTCATTTTAAAATGAAACATTAGTCTTCCTTCCAAATAAAGCAATTGCTCTGCTCCAATTATTTCTTTGATGTGTAATTAATGTGATTGTTGGACTTTCAACTAAGAAACATGGTGTGTGTGTTTTCTTGGATCAAGCTTCAGATTGAGGACAGGGTGGGGTCCCTCTGAGGTGACAGGGGTGGGTGTTCTAACGCTGAGATGACTGAGTGGGAGAGACGGCAAGTAAAATAGCACCTACCAATCAACAACCAATGTGTGAAATGGAAGAACCACATACTGTACTGATAACCGGATTGGGCAGAATGCACTGGGGAGAGGGGTAAAACAGAACGTTATTGACCTCATTATCCTTACTGGAGCTTTACTTTGGATAATGGAGAAATTAGAAGACATAGTCACAATCCAACACAAGGAACTAGCAAATATATGAATAAACATTGCATATGTAGTACGGTATGTTTAAGCAGAGAGTCCTAACAGGGTAGAAGACACACTTACTGTGAGGGCTCCCCACGATGAGAACACCAGAGGTCTAGGATAACACCAGCACAGGCAGAGGGACAAAGCCAGAGGCTCTTGTTCATCCTCAGAGAACAGCGTCTTTAGGAGGCTGAAGTCCCCAAGAGAGATCTGCTACTGAGACTCAGCTGCGATGTACCAGGCAAGCTGGAATTTTATGATTAGTAAATACAACCAGAAAGGCAGCCAAGTTCCTATTCTATAGACAAAGAGGATAAATGTCCCCTCTACTGAATCATCACTTAAAGTACTAGAAGATAAATAAAAAGGATTCAAAGAAATCAAGAATAATAGAAATGTACAAGAATTTTCTCATGCAATAGATACTTCAGCTAATCTTCCCGGAGTGAATCAGAACAGTGAAATAAATTCTAGAAGGCAGAGAAAACTGAAAGTACATTAAGTTAATGACACAACAGTCACAGCTTGACACACAAGCAGACTTACTGATGAAGAACACAGGTTCTAAATCCTCCGTGCTGAAGTTCAGATCCCAGCTTTGGTTCTGTGACATTTGGAGAACTCACTTTACTTCTCCGTACCTCAAAATAAGCAGAATGTCACTACCAGTTTTATCACATGGTAGTGACAGTTAAGTAGTTTATATAGTAATAATGCTTAGAGTAGCGCCTGTCACACAGTAAGTCTTAGATGCTAACTATAGCTGTGTCGCTATCATTAAAATTATCACTGTGGGTCTAATAATCATCATTCTGAGAAGCACCTAAAAACGGCAATTGTTTTATTAATACATGCTTCCAGTATGATTACATTGTTCTGGGAAGTTGGCACATGCCTACAGCACATCTGAATTCTTTTGAAATCCCTTTCCTGTCTCTTCCCACCCTCCCTCCGACTCTAGGTTCCCTTCCCTTTTGTAAAACATTTATGTCCCTGTTGCCTATTAGCTTTTATCTTATTTTATATTTTTTTATTTCTCATATAAAAGAAGTCAAGTGATATTTAAATTTGTGTGTCTGAGTTATTTCACTTAAAATATGGTCTAAAAATGCATCCATTTTTCTACAAATGGCTCCAGTTTATCCTCTTTATGGCAGAGTCGTACTCCTTGTGTATAAGCAACGTATTTTCTTTGTCCAGTCACCTGTCCACAGACATAGATTTAGCTATTATAAGTAGATTAGCTATTATAGGTAGATTAGCTATTAAAAGTAGATAAGCTGTAATAAGCCACTTTCAAGATTTAGCTATTACAAGTTCTATTATTATAAATATGGATATGTATGTATTGTTGTAATATGATGTTTTTCAGTCTTTCAAGGAAAAATGGCAATTTAATATGGTCAAGAAGAAATGATTCATTGGCTTGTTCAGTGAGACTATTATGGCAGTTTGTCCGAAGTCAGAGGTTTGATTCTCCTGTGAGTCTACTAGATATATTCCAGGCCCACAGGCTGACACATTCAGTTTACTCAGTGAATGCAGGGGTTAACAATGGACTGACGAGGAAATGTAAACAGATCAGTCCAAGTCCATGACTAGCATTAGAGAAAATAAATCTATATTCAATGGATCATAGCTTAGTCATAGAACTTTAATATACTGTAAATTCTATGACTGTAAAAAAAATTCTAGAAGATGATCTGGGCCAAGTCTTTTCTTTTTATAGGAAAAAAGACTCATAAATAAATCATTAAATAAATAAAACCATATGATTGCTGCAAGTGACAACGCTTGGCCCATGACCTGTTTTGCTTTGCTTTAATTTACCATTATCCCACATTCCTTAAATATAGCATAAACGTGCCATTATTTCTGAGAATTTCCTTTTTTAAATTCTGTTTTTATCTTTAGAGTTTATTTTCCCAGTATGGACAGTTTCCAATTGACAATGCTTCAATTTTTAAAATATTTTAAAACTTTATGATGATGAAAGGTGACATATTCATTAGGAACCATACTTGGAATTTAAAGTTTTGTTCTTTTCAAGGCTAGCAGCGATTGCTCCTCAGGCTTTTGGCTGAGATCACATGTAGTATCAAGGCCAGCAGTGTGTGGTACAATAATTCTCCTGTGGAGCTCCCACTGAGGTAAGAAAGCAACACTGCTTTGTTAGGTTGCCATATTTCTTAGGTTAGGTGTATTCAGTGCATTTCTGACCTAATGATCTCTTCAAACTATAATAGGTCTGTTAGGAGGCAGGCCCAATTTTAAGTGGGGGAGCATTTCTTTAAGCACCTCAGTCCCAGTGACACCATGTGTGGCCTTTCCAAGGACTCTGTTATGAAAGAAATTGGAAGTCATTTAAGATATTGAGCATGAAAGGTAGGGAGTAACATTACCCATCTTAAAATCTTACTGATCATTTTGCCTTTAATGTTAAAAATAGATGCCTAGCTGGGGTAAAAGTCAATTAGGCAGTTATTGCAACAGATAAAGTGAGAGAATCCTGGCTTAGACTAGATGCAGTAGTAGAAATGGTAAAAACTGTCAAAGTCTGGGGATATTTTTGCTTGACCTCAAAGGAGTTTGTCATTTGGAAGAGAAAACATATTTACCAGCATTACTAAGGAAGCTGAAAGTTGCAATTGGAGGTGAAATTGCAAATATTCTGGACATCTCCTGAAATGGGTGAACCAATCCCAAGAAACACCCATTAGGATGAGTAACAAGGCAGAATTCAGGATAGAATTCATCCCCCTGAAAAAGCAGACAGAGGATAAAAACGAAGCATCACCTGAAGAAAGAAGAAGGCTAATTCTAAGTGTATAATGTCGCCACTTGGCTTGATCCCCCGGCTCAGCTCCCCATGGACTGTTACCTGGATCATAGAGAAGGAAGACAAAACTGTGAAAACAAACATGAAAAGGAAGCTCACTTCAAAATCCTTCAAATTTGGAAATACTGTAAAAGCCAATACACTTTTACAGACCTTCATGACAATAGCTCAGGAAGTCCTTTACCCTGGAACAGAGTATGGTACAGCTTTCAGAAGGCAAGGACCTCACAAATCAATGACTGTAGCCCACGGCATGAGGAGCTACATTCTTGGAAGCTAAAGTGACATTAGTGCCCCAAGATGTGTTCATAGTTCCCAGAAGATGTGGGGGAGACAGGAATTTTAAAAAGAGACCTTGAAGAGATGTGGGCATCTCTTCAAGAATAAGCACATGGGAGAATCTCAAAAACACTTCTGTGAGTTTGGTTACCTTCTATTAGTTGGCAAGAAAAAGCCAGAGGGGTGAACACCATTTTCATCCTTGGCTGGTTTTCAGATAATGATGTTGGAATGGTTTCTTTACACTCCAATAACTCTTAGCAGTATTTTGCATAATTATATTTCATAATTAGGCAATCTATGTACCCCAAAGCTCACATATTTATCACATCTGCTCAAAGCCTCCAGAACTAAGGTATATAGCCTCAAAGGACTGTAGAGGGAATAAATTCTGCACAATGGAGTATTGTTGTTTTGAAAATGATAAACATAAGATTTCTTTAGCAAGCAACCTTCACAAAAGCAGTCACTTTACAAAAGCAATCAAAAGGACAGGATATCTGTGCACCATCTGTCCTAGTGCATATATTAAGAACAGTATTCCAAGTAATGCTTTCACAATGCTGCTTACTCCTTTTAACTCCTTAAAGAAATATAATTTCTTCTTCAAATATTTCTTCTTAAAGGACTGGCCTTCTTCTGAACATGTAAAGTGGCTTAATACAAGTGTGTCATGTAGAAGAAAAGTCAAAATGACTCTGGATACCAATGTGTCAGTCTCACCTAAATTCAAAAATTTTCTTAATCTTGAATTATAGGTTGACCTTGTTGCCACAAGCCCTCAATCCTGGAGAGTATCTCCTTGTTCTCTTTTATTTCTTTGTTTGTATTTCTATTTTACTTTCTACTCAAAAGTCATTCATCTATTGTAGGCCTCTAATTCCAGTTGATAATGAGATCAGTCCTACTGCCACTGTCATGGTTTATGCCTAGATTCTTCCCCCCAAAAAGCCTTATGCAGTGATAGGGCTTTTTTCAGAGGTGGCTGAATCCAGAGTGTATGATGCTGAGATTTAATCAGTCCATCTATTCGTTTGGCACCAACCTAATCCCAGTAGTTTGGATAAGATAAAGGGGCAGAAAGACACTGTTAAAGTCTCTTGCTGCTTTTGCTGTCTTCTGCTGACATGAAAGTCGTCCCCCCCACCCCCGCCGCCAAACCACTCTGCCTTGGAGCCAGCCAATTATGGAAACCTCTACAAACTGTGAGCAAAATTAAAGCTATCTCCTTTTACCTTTAGGTGTCAAATATTTTGTCTCAGCAAAGAGAGGAAACCGAGACAACTATGAAAGCCCTTACTACAAGCACAGGAAAGAAGAGAAAGTCCATGGAGGATGTGACCATATACCACCCAGCTTCCAAGAGAAGAGGGTGCATTGTGGAGATTCTTCACAAGGTGCAACAGGATGTCCGCCAGCCAGTGGAGGAGATAAGAGGGGGCACCGGGACCCGGCAGGTGAGTGTGGGAGAACGGAGGTTCAGTACAGCCCTCGTGCAAACAATCTCAGTGTGCTCCTTGGGAAAACCGAGAAGCTCTTTTATGCAGTATCAGATGATGAAGTATGCAAGATGCCTCTTAGGTCAAAACGTGATGAAAAACAAAGTGATACTGAAGGGCTTTTGCCAGGTACGTGCATATCATGTAGAAAGACAGCAGGACTTGGGAACCCACCACTGCAGAAACCACACACTGACATCTTCGTGGCGAGCCTGTGCATGAGTGTGACAAGAGATTAAAGCATCAGATTCCAAAGTCTAATGCTCTTGCGCTTGGCCAGCTAGCTGAGTTTCAAATTGTAACGTAGATTTGCCATTTTCACCGCTTCCCCCACTCACCAGTGTCTATTCAGATTTGTTAGCTGGGGAAATATGAAGATAGGAGCGTTCACTTGGGGAGGTGGGGAGGGGACGCAAAGAGCCGTTCTCCAGGGCCGGGTGCCTCTAGCAGACAACTCCCCACCTTTTTTCTGAAAATCTCATCAGCCTGTCACTGGAGCTGTTCTTGTCTTTCTTTCAGGAAGCTGCCAATGACCCCACTGTCTATGAGACCCAGAAGCAATGCTTGGCCCAGCATTGTGCACTTTGCCCGCTTTCCAGTCAAAAATTCTGATTTTTGTATAAAGCAATCACACATGCATAAGAAAAGAGCGAGGGGGGAGAGAGAGAGAGACAGAGACAGAGAGAGAGACAGAGATGGAGAGAGAGAGAGAGAGAGAGAGAGAGAGAGAGAGAGAGAGAGAGAGAGAGA
>PVLD010037010.1:0-10597 GCA_004027595.1 Dinomys branickii
GCAACCCAAGTGTCCATCCACAGAAGACTGGATTAAAAAACTGTGGCATTTTTATATAATGGAATATTATTCAGCTATAAAGAAAGACAGTTTTGGGGACTTTGTAGGCAAGTGGTCAAAACTGGAGTCCATACTCATAAGTGAAATAAATCAGCGGTACATGTGCAGGCAACGTATTGTATCACTGATGTAAGAACCTGAGGGTGGGAATATAAACTAAGAGACATGAAGGAAATCTGTTCAAAAACAAAGAACAGATGGGACGAGAGAAAGGAGAAAAGAAAGAGACAAAAATGTATGAATGTATATATGAACATACATATATGCAGGAGGGCTAACATGGTTCTACTATTGTATTATATCACTTAATGCTAAGGAATAATCGATGACGGGTTATTTGATCAATCTTGTATGTCTGTATGTGTTATCCTGAACACACACTTCGAAGATATCAATATGCAAAGCAGCAACTATTGGTGGTTTTTTTCGTTTTTGTTTTTGTTTGCCTGTTTTGTTTTCTGTCTTTGGTTTTTTTGTTTTTTGTGTTTTTCTGTTGTTGAGAGGATTAATTGTCTGACCAATTTTGCATGTCTGTATATGGGTTCATATATTTACACTTCGAAGATATCAATGGATAAAGCAATAACCACTGCTGAGATCATGTCACCTTGTCTGTAGATCAGTTGTGATTGTACTATTTTTTATGCTAATTTGTGTGTTTGTTAATATGTTTTTGTGCTTTTATTTTTTTTAGAAAATATGTTTTTGTTCTTTTACTTTTAACATAAAAGTAAAAAAAAATGTCTGCCTAAGTGTCTAACAGGCAAGACAAATTTAGTGTGACTTCAACCTCTTCTTTTTTTCCTTTTAGTAAATGGTGCAACAATTCACCACGTTGCTCATTCCAAAAGCCTGCCACCTTTTATTGATTGCCCAAATAAGCCCTATTAACTTTATCACCAAACACAGGCTATGTATATTCATTTATGTTATCTGTCTCCACTCATATTGCCCTGATCTAAGTCTCATGACAGGTGAACTCCATTTCCTGATACTGCAAGAATGCCCCAATTGGTCCCTTGTTCCCACACTTACACCTCTACACTATATCCCCTTCTTAGAACTTCCTATTCCATTTGTAATACAAGTCATACTCCTTTTCATGGTGTAAAGTCTCTACATGACCTAGACACTATCACCTCCCTGACCTGCCTGGGAAGCTAAGCTTCTGTCAAGCACATTGGCCTTTTTGTTGTTCATTAAATAAGGCCAGGTTTCTCCCAGGGATGTTCCTCCCAACAATCACTGGTGTGGCTGATAGCTCAAGTCAAATAGATCACAATTTAGGTGTTCACTCATTCAGAACCCTTTCAAGATAATCAGAGGCAAAAGTGATAGCATATTCAGCAGCTACTACTCTTTATTTGGTGAATAACAGGTCCCTAATTTTACTAACAAATTTAGCAAAATACATAGAGAATGTGGGCCCCATTATGATTTCAAGCCATGAACCATGATTATGCTAATTTCATTTCCCTTTGGCTGTGATTGATGCAGAAGTAGGTATATAACCACTTTTCAGGGAGTGAGAAGTGAGGAAAATTATCACAAAATTTCCCTGAGGTTATAATTCTAGAAAGAAAAAGAACAAAGTGAAAGGAAGTATTTTCTGATTTTTTCCCAACATTTGCTATTATCAAGATATAAAAAAAAAATGCTTGGCGTTCCTGTGCCATATTGCTAAAATGGAGGGAAAACTAGGAAAATCAAAAAAGCCACTCAGAGCCTTGATGTTCTCAAGTCATTGAACCAACTAAGGAAGCAATATGAAAGAAACTGTCTCTTAAATTCTATTTAGTCTGGTAATTTTATTATCTACCACAGAAGACATTCTATGGATTAAACAAACTATTCAACCAGGAACTCACCTACATAACATTTCACTCCAGATTCTAACAGCAATTATGGCCATGTGGTATTTTCCTTAATGTATTACTTTTCAGGTATACTTGCCTAGCATATGTAAGGCCTTGAGTTTGATCCCCAGCACCATCACAAAAAAAAAAAAAAAAAAAAAAAAAAAAAAAAAAAAAAAAAAAAAAAAAAAAAAAAAAAAAAAAAAAAAAAAAAAAAAAAAAAAAAAAAAAATCACAACAAATACACCAAGCAAAAATAAAATCACAGGAAATCTAAATAATGGAGTTATCAAAACATAGACTTTAAAATAATAGAATTTAATACATTTCAAAACTTTAAAGACCAATAATTTCAACAAAAACTATAAATTAAAAAACAAACCAAACATAAATTGTAGAACTGAAATATATATTAAAGTTAAGAATTCAAAACATAAGTTTAATATCAGATTAGATATAGATAAAAAGAAAATGAAATGGAAGATGGCTCAGAAGAAAATATTCAGAAAGACAGGTCACCTCAGGTTAGGTCCACTTCCAAGCTCCCTCAGTGGTTGTTGGCAACATTTAATTCCACACAGACCCTTAGTCAGAAGCCAGCCATCCTTAGTTTCTTACCATACAGATCTTTAAATATGGAATATCACAACTTGGCAGCTTCATCAAAGTAAGCAGAGGAGAAAGATCACGAGTGTCAGTAAGACACAAATCACAGCTTTTTGTAACCCAATCTCAGGAGTGATGTCCCATCATTTTATATTCATTCAATTTGTATTTATTTACTGCAAATAATGACCAAACAAAGGAAAGAAGAAAAACAGAAAAGCATTGGTATTAGAAGACTCAATGGGATTGATCTTAGAAGTCTGTCTACTATAAATACAAATAAACTAAATGTTCAAGTGAAAAGGAGAGAGAGAAAGATTTACATTTACATTTTCAAGTAAAAATATGAGAGGGAAAAAAGCTGCTATAGATATATTAATTCAGAAAATGTAATATTGAAAGCAAAAGAGTATTAATATAATGATGGATACTTAATATTAACTAAGGATTCAATTTCCCAGCAAAGTATAACAGGTCTACATTTTTATGGATATAAAAACATAGTCTAAACTTTTATAAACCAAAATTTAACAGCATTAATGGTGGAAACAGTTAAATCCAAAATCATACTAGGAGATATGACACAATTCTTTCACAAACTGATATAACAAGCCAGTAGAGTTGACAGATCGCTAATATTGAAGTAATATAAATAGAAACTGATTACTATACAAGATTACTAACACAAAAAGTAGAGAATAAAAAAAAAATGGCAGAATAGAGACCAGTGGCAAAGTGCAGTCTCTCCAGAATCTGAAATTAGGACACTTAGAACACAACAATTTGCTGAAGAGAAAAAAAGTAGACCCCTGGGAATTGACAGAGACCTGACAGCAAAACTAGAAACTAAGAGAAGATGGAGAAAAAGCACAATGCAGAGAAAAGAATGAAGAACCTGGAAAGCTGACTCAAGCTCCCACAGGGGTTCCTGCCTCCACTGACACATCATAAACCCAGAGAAGCCTGCAAGCCACAGGCAGAAACAACAGATGGGATTTGAGTACTAGCTCTGAGAAAAGCCTGTGGCTATTGTGAACTGAAAAGGCAAGTTTCAATTCAGGCCGAGGACACAGGAGTCCTATCCTCTGCAGTGAGATGCCAGGCCAATCTACTTTTGGGGACTTGGCTGAAAAGTGAATGGTTAAACTATGGGGCAAAAGCATGCAGGCTCCTTGAGGTGTGAGTAATTAAACAAAAAGAAGTTTAGCCTAATGAGGTGTGTTGTGTCTGGCCTTTGTCCTTCCCTTTTTCTTGACAAACCGCCTAACATTGAGACAGTTCCTTGCCCGAAATTCTTTCTGCTTTTTGTCTAAAACTAATATTCTAAAGAAAGGCCAGAGACTTCTCACTTGCAGTGCTATTCATGAGAGTCTCTCTAACACTGTTTGTTAAACAGCCCCTCTGGCCTTCTCAGTGTTCTAACCAGGTATCATCGCCAAGTAATCTTTTCATCCTCCCTTCTACTATGGTTGCACACTGAGGCAATCTACCAACATAAGCAGGGATATAGCCCACCTTGAACGCTTGCCACAACCTGGTATGAGTGGACTTCTGGGGTAGAGCGCCCTCTAGAGCACCAAGGGCACTCATAAACTTACAGGCCATAAGGTAGACAGAGAAAGCCATGACTTAGGAAGCACAGAAGAACAAAAATTGGAGCTGCAGAATAAAAATAGCCCTACAGTGGAAATCACTGACCAACAATGCCCAATGGGAAAGGCAAGAAAGGATCCAGCCTTCACACACACACATACACACACACACACACACACACACACACGTACATAAAAACAAAATTGGTCTTAGTAGTGATTCACTATCCTTCCCTCACATCTGGTGGATTCAAATTTGCAGATCCTGGAAATAAACTACTCAATCAAAATCACAGGAATTTTTTGTATTCACTTCTTTTTTCTGTCCTCATTGTTTTTTAGGGAGTCTTGTAGGTATGGTTCTCTTTCTTTTTTCTTTTCCCCTTTTGTTTTTCTTCCTTTTTCATTTTTTAAAAATTTGTTATTTTCTTCTCCCTTTTTTTGTTCTTTTTGTTACTTTGATCTATGTATTAATTTTCTTCTACTTCTTAACAGGATCCTATCTTTTCTTTTTCTCAATTCTTTATTCTTCAAATTGTATTTCTTTCAAACCTTTATTTAGATACTCAGTTACCTCTGTGCTTTTATTGTTGAATTCTTTTCTATTGTTAATGGTAATATAGTTGTCAAATGTAGCAGACATTTACTATGTGTAAAAATTTAGTTTATCTTTGTTTGTAAATTGTATTTATAGATCACTTTTCAATGGCTAAGTGTGAGAAGTAAAAACTTTTTTTGTTTTTTTAATCCAAGAGCCTCATTAGATAGCCCAGGCTGTCCTTGAACTCACAGTGAGCCCCATTTTAGCCTCCCAAGTGCTAGGATTACGGGTGTGCACTATGACTCCCAGCCTGGTAAGTAGAAACTTCTGTGGGCTATTTCTTCCTTTTATTGGGTTTTATGTTATCTCAATTTTCAGTCTATCCTCACCTGTATTACCACTGATGATTTTGTTGCTATTTCTACAGCAGCATAATTACTGCTATTAACTTATTTTTCCTGTATGTCAATATCTGCTTTGTCTTTGTTACATCATCAAGACTGTAGTTCATTGCTGGATCAATTTCACAGCACCCTGCTCTCATAAAAAAGGAGGTTTATTTGGGTATGGAGACAGAGGAAAAAGCCTCTATCTAGCCACAAGAGAGGGCACCACTGAATTATAGACACTCACTAAGAGATCTCCAAAACAGCAACCAAATTTTTCCACTATAATTGACCTGAAAACTCTTAGACACACACGTGCATACACACACACACACACACACACACACACACACACACACACACACACAAATACATAATAGAAACACAGAAAGACAAGGTAACATAATGCCACCAAAAACTTCCAATGCCCCCAAAATTAATCCATGGGGCATCAAAGGGAGAAAATAAAAAAGCCAAACAATTGAATTATATGAAATGATAAAAGAGGAGACAAAAAGCAGATTAGTAAGGGCCTTAGCACAAGATAATGTAACTAAGCAAAAAATGGGCATAAATAAACAAACACTGAGCTTACAGAAGATACGAATAAGAAGGTAGCTTATCTAAACAAACCAATATAAAACATGAATGACCAGTGTAGCAAAGAATTAGATTCCATAAAATAGTACAAAACAAATTCAGGAGATCAAGAACTCCATTATAAGTATGGACAGCAGAAGTCAGCAGTGTGCAGACAGAGTGCCAGCACTACAAAACAGAGATAGTGCAGATGACCATATACTCAGAGATACCTTAAAAACAATGAGAACATGAATAGTGGATCCAACAGCTGCTACATGGCAAAAAGGAGAATAATCTAAGGCTAATTGGAATTAGTGAAAAATAAGAAAACAGCACAAATGGCATTCTAAAAAATCATTTAGAGGAATAATAGCAGAAAACTTTCTAAATATGGAGAAAGAACTTAAAATATAGGTAATCCAGGCACAGAGAACCCAAAATAACCATGTTCAGAAAAGAACACCTCCATAGCATATTGTGCTCAAAGTCCCAGAAGTTCAACACAGAATTTTAAAAGCTGTTGGAGAAAAGCAACAAATCCTTGAAAGGTGAATCCATTACAAGCACAGTAGATTTCTCAACACAACCTTAAACGCAAAGACAGCTTAGAGTGAAATGCTTCAAGCCCTAAAAGAAAACACATTCAAAACCAGACTGATACATCCTGCAAACCTATCTTTCAAAAATGGATGGAGAAATAAGGTATTCCAAGACAGAGCATGTTAAGAAATTCATGACCACAAAACCAGTGTTCAAAAACATTCTCTAGGGTGTCCTAGAAAGAGATAATGAAGCCAATCATGTAAAAATATCTAAAGGAATTAATACATAAGCATAAGGTAAGGTGAGCAGATAAGCATAACAAGTCAGGGGGTAACAAACAATAGGAAAATACTGCAATGACAGGAATAAGTCAATGCCTTCCAGTAATAACTCTAAACTTAAATGATCTAAACTCTCAATCCAAAGAAACATATAGTCTGATTGAACTTAAACATTCAATCTAAAGACACTCTTAGACTAAAAATGAAAGAATGGAAACAATATTCCATGAGACAGGGACCCAAATAAAAGCAGGTGTAGCTATCCTATTTTCACCCAAAGTGTGCTTCAAACCAAAACTGATTAGCAGAGGCAAAGCAGGCCACAACATAGGGGTTAAGGGAACAATTCAACAGGAGAAAATAACAATTATATGCACCAAACACTGGCACCCAACTTCATAAAACAAAAACAACTGAAAAAACTTCCGGGAAGATGGCGACCAGGTGAGCAGCAGAGGGAATCTCTCCCACACAACGATTTTTGCGCGCGGCTGCCCGGTCCGTGGATGCAAAATTCCAACTGATCGGGCTGCTCTCTGCGGCCTGAGCATTAAAGGGCCAGCTGACAAGCCGCGCGGCGAGAAGTGGGGGGATCTTGAGAGCTGGGCGCCCTAGGGATCGGTGCTGCGCTTGAGCTGCAGCTCGGTTCAAATCGCGTACAGCCGAGAGAGCGAGTGCGGAGGGAAGAACGGCTTCAGCTCCTGAACCCGACCGGCTCAGAGGCGGCTGTAACCAGGATTTGTTGGAGGCAGCGGAGCAGAGGAAACTCAGAGAACGCGCTACTGGGACAGACTGCACCAAACAGGGCAGCGTTCCGGGATCCCGCTCAGAACCCCACCCCCGCAGCCAGTGCTGCATGAACTGGAGCAACAGCGATCGGCGGGATTTCTGAGTTGGGAAAAAGCTCCATCCAGGGAGAAACATCTGAACGGCATTCCTGTCTGCACGATCACAGGGTGAGTTAAGCAGGCGCTCTAACGGGTTTTTCCTGAATGAGGAAGAAGCTCAGCCCAGCGAGAGACATCAAAGCAGCTTTAAGGACTGCGGGATCTCCCGGGTGGGAAGAACTAGCTAGGCGCCCCAATGGGATTTGCGAGGGGGGAAGGAGTTCCACCCAGGGAGTAACACCTGAGTGGCCTGTCTGCAAGAATCCTGGGGCTGTGAGCTGTTTATTCGCCCCGGCCAGGTATTGGGGTAGGGAGTAGAAGTGGAAATCTCAGCAGACAGCTTAAGGGACATTCTCCCAAAGAGAAGGAATCATTGGAGCAGCCTCTGCAGCAGACCTTTGCCTGCTGAAATGCCTGTGGAATTTATAGCTCCACATTTTGAATCTGGTACCCAAAAATGGGAAAACAGAGGAACAAAATGCAGTCTCAAAACTCAACCCCACCCAGAACAAGTTTTGAATGTGAAGATACAGGGGAACCAGGAAGCCTCATAACTTCAAGTTATGAAACGATTGCATCCGAAATAAAACAACTCCAACAGGCCATGAAAGAGTTTAAAGCAGCAATAACCCACATACCCGCAATGATTTCTCAGACAAAAAACGAGCTGAAAACAATGATGGAAGAAATGTTCCATTCACACAGACAAGAAATACACAAAAGACTAGAAGAAAATAGGAAACAAATGGAAACGTTACAAGAGCAATTTAGGAATGAATTACCAATAATGAAACAGGTCCAAAGAGAATGCCGGGATTTGAAAACTAACGCTGAAAGCATGCAAAACCATTTAAATGAAACCGAAGATAGAATTTCAGAACTTGAAGAGAGCATGGCAGCTTAAGAGCGTGAAAGGAAGAATCTCATGATATCATCAAAGACACAAGAAAAGTCAATCCAACAGCTGCAAGATGAGGCAAAACGTAACAATATTCGAATTATAGGAGTGTGTGAAACAGCAGGAGACCTCACAAATGATATAAAAGGAATATTTGATGAAATAATAGCAGAAAATGTCCCAAACAAGGTAAGAGATACTGAAGTTCAGTTAAGCGAGGCATATAGAACCCCAATGATCCATAATCCAAAGAAAAACACACACAGGCATATAATAATCAAGATCCCAGATATCCAGCAAAAGAACACAATATTAAAAGCTCCCAGAGAAATGAAACAGATCACCTATAAAGGAAAGCCCATCAGAATCACAGCAGATTTCTCAACGGAAACCATGAAAGCAAGAAGAGCTTGGAGCGAGATACTACAGATACTGAGACAAAACAACTTCCAACCCAGACTGATGTATCCTGCAAAATTATCCCTCAAATTCAATGGAGAAATAAAATATTTCCACGACAAAGAACAACTGAAGAACTTCATGAGTACCAAACCAGCATTGGAAAAAGCACTAAAAGATATTCTAGACAGAGAAAAAAGAGACCACAATCCCAAGAACACCTATAGAAATAACTCCCTAAACAGAACAAATAATTAAACAGTCAGCAAAAGAAGGAAATCTTCAAGTAAATAACATGACTAGAATAAGCAAACATATAACCATGATAACCATTAATGTAAATGGCCTCAACTCAAAAGTCAAAAGGAAAAGATTGGAAGACTGCATTAAGGAACACAATCCAATGATATGCTGTATACAGGAAACACATTTTACTCAAAAAGAAATCCATAGGTTGAAAGTTAAAGGTTGGAAAACAATTCTCCATGCAACAGGCCCCCAGAAAAAAGCAGGGGTAGCAATTATGTTTGCAAACAATGTAAACTTCAAACCAAAAAACAATCAAAAGAGATAAAGAAGGCCACTACATACTAGTTAGGGGAAAGCTACAATAGGAAGAGGTAACAATTCTAAACATTTATGCACCAAACAATGGAGCACCTAACTTTACAAGTCAAATTTTGACAGACGTAAATAATCAAATAACTAATAACACTATAGTAATAGGGGACCTAAACACCCCTCTGACGCAAAGAGACAGGTCAACCAGACAGAAACTCAGCAAAGAAATAACAGACCTGAACCAAAAGTGTGAACAGATGGACTTAGTAGATGTATACAGAGTGTTCCAACCCACAGCTTCAGAATACACATTTTTCTCAGCTGCACATGGGTCTTTCTCCAAAATAGACCACATTTTAGCCCATAGAGCATATCTACCTAAATGCAAAAGAATTCAAATTATCCCACGCATATTATCGGACCACAATGCAATAAAATTGGAAATTAATAACAAAGAGAACTCCAAAAACCACATAAACACGTGGAAATTAGACAACAACCTACTGAATAACCAATGGGTCACACAAGAAGTTAAAGAAGAAATTAAAAATTACCTACAAATAAATGAAAACGCAAGTACAACCTATCGGAATCTGTGGGATGCAATGAAAGCAGTCCTCAGAGGGATATTTATAGCAATGAAATCATATACAAAGAAAATAGAAAGAGAGCAAATAAATGACCTATTGATACACCTCAAACTCTTAGAAAAAGAGCAACAAGCCAAACCAAGAGCCCAAAGAAGGGAGGAGATTCTAAAACTGAGGGCAGAAATCAATGCAATTGAGATGAAGAAAACTCTACAAAAAATCAGTGAATCAAAGAGTTGGTTCTTCGAAAGAGTAAATAAAATTGATAAACCCCTAGCGAACCTTATCAAAAAAGAACGGAAAGATCTCAAATTCATGCAATAAGGAATGAAAAAGAGGAAGGCACTACAGATCCAAAAGAAATACAAAAGATCATTAATACCTACTTTGAAAATCTGTATTCCCATACGATAGAAAATACAGAAGAAATGGAGACATTCCTAGAAAGGTACAAATTGCCAAAATTGAATCAGGAAGACGTAAAAATCCTGAATAACCCAATATCAATTAATGAGATTGAAAACGTCATTAAAAACTTACCAACAAAAAAAAGCCCAGGCCCTGATGGATTCACAGCAGAATTCTATAAAACATTTAGAGAAGATCTAATGCCAATACTCCTCAAACTCTTCAATGAAATCGAAAAGGAAGCAACTCTCCCCAACACATTTCTGGAGGCAAGTATTATACTGATACCAAAACCAGCGAGAGACCCAACCAAGAAAGAGAGCTACAGGCCAATCTCGCTAATGAACATAGATGCAAAGATACTCAACAAAATACTGGCAAATAGATTACAGCGAATCATAAGGAAA